>DWPT01006865.1:0-11168 GCA_018251895.1 Agathymus mariae mariae
TTTCCTTTTTTTGGTTGGGGTATATTTCCCGCTGAGTCCCTCTAAATTTGAAGAAAACATACCACCCCAAAATTACCATGTGATGCAAAATATATGGATACACAACTTTATATTCCTGTCTGCAGTTCCCGTTCGAGGGTCATAGATTCAAATTCTGCAAAATCTGACAATTTTTTTGAGGATATTTGTGTAACTTTAAATCATAGCTTGAAATTAATTATGACTTGTTTCAATAAAGATAATATAGTAAACAAGTGTACTGTTTTACCGAGTTAACGTACAAGACAAGATGTTCTATAACAATATATATTAGGGCATTATGATTTTTAACCCTAATTCAATGTATCTATACGATTGACTATTTATTAGTTATGTGAAGAGTTATCTGGCGATCCTATAACTCAGTTGCTTGCGGGTTTGCTTACCGGTTGGATATATTTGTGATTTTTAAATGTCAGTTCTGGTGTCTTATTAATGTTAAATTATGTTAAAATTACTTTCTATCTGTACATATCTTGTAATGTACAAATCTGGCCAAGGAACATCTCATCGTGGTGGTCAATGGACATGTCATATCTTAATGTGTACCCATTACGGCCAATGCGGGGCCGGCGTTGACTTCGAGGATTCCACGCAATGCTTGTTTACATCCCAGCTCCGGTTTCAACCCATCGTTAGCCGGCGACACCCAGCCGACCATCAGTTTGTTGCCAACTCTCGGCTGATGTGAAAGTGAAATTAGTGATATATAGTGCATTTAGCAACAACAATTAATTAGCTCAATAAAACGTTAAATTTTAAACAAAGCCATTTCGCAACGAGTGTCATTTTACATAAGACAACAGCATTTTTTATTTTGAGATTTTTTTTTTCGATTTTGCTAAATTACTTGATATCTGAACGAATCACTCAGACAGATATTACACATACATTGTACAATTGTTACCTAATTTAAATATAGCGCGTCAGTGTTTGTCATATATATGTATTACATTCCTATAAATTTTGCCTATAGGTATCTAAAATACAAGCTGCGGTCTGTAAATTTAAATCAATGGTTAAAAAAATATTTATAGAAAAAATATAATGTACTTATATGCCACATTATTGGATTTCTGTTCAATCAAATTACCGTTGATGGAGTATAATTTTAAATTGAATGATATTGTCAAGTTGAAATACTTAGGTAAGGTAATTCTATTGCCTGGAATCTGGAATCCATCACTGCGATATGTTACGACTTGATTGACACTTGTTGAAATAAAGACCTACTATTCTTCTTTCTGCAACCCTACACCCAAGGTAGTACCAGTACCAGGTAAGTAGAAATAATGTTAACAGCACCAAAGGCCGGAATTCTGGAAGATTATTACATCAAATTTATAAGTATCGTTATAATTATCATTGATCGTCATAGTGATATATAATCTCACAGATCAGCCATTGATCAATTAACGTGAAACAATTATTGCAGGAAATTTTACTATGATAACAATGTATTGCCATTACCATTTAATCTAGTTGAATTTAATTTGGTGGACCAGCAAATAAATTTCGCTCCTTATTATGTTATAATAACTGCCGTTGAGATGCTATGTAAATCGGCTATTGCGCTTATGTTCACTTCCCAAAACAGGGCAGGATTTATTTTCTTTAGTAAAAATACTTACAATCGTTTAACTTATAATCTTACAACACATGTTATCGCAAATATTAAGAAGACAGAAGAAATCCTGGTCCGCTCGAACATTGAAGAAAGATGAATGTTTCAAAGCAAACACAGTAGTGTGCAATGCTAAGTTCCGCCATGCATGTACTTACTTTGTTTGTTCTGGAATGTTCAAACTGACTGCAGCCCCGCCACCGGTGGCCGTGCTCCGTGGCAACGGAGCGAAGATCTACGCGGCCTTGGGGTAATGTACAAACAACAGGAATGTTATGTACAGTATACCGATAATTCTATATGTAACGTTTTTGTTGTCTTATATTGCTCTTCTCTCTCCGTTTGTTTTTTTCGCAACGCAAACAGAAAACCTCGTGTGCAATGTATTATCGACTGTAGGTTTACACATACCAGGACACGAGGGTAACACAGCCGTCAGTGGCAGTGAATGCTGCGTGTAAGTGATCAACTTGGGAGTACCTTGCCGCTTCTCGTTCTGGGACCACTCACGGTGGGAATTTGTTGGAGTGATGACGTATTTGACTTTCGAAATGTTTTTAAAAACTGACTATGCAGAAATTTCATTTAATTTCGTAGAAGGCCGGATAATAAAGACAACATGAAAAATTTTTTTCAAACACATTTATTACGGAAACCATTAAAATTACTTATGAGCTAATATAGCATGTATAAAATTAAATGCATATTTTAAAATCCGTTAAAAATTAATTTCGTCATAAAAAAAAATTGGTGCAAAAATTCAAAACTCACCCATTCAATCTGATGCAATACATTTAATACGACATCTATTATTAAAACATTGATTAATCGAAAACACTACTATATTAATTATATTATTTGTACGTATTGTTATTACAAAATAATAATAAAATGCAGTAAATGCACGTTTATGGAACATTATAAATATCACACGGGTCTGTGAAATTACACAAATGGCCTTGATAACGGATCAAATGACTTTACCTACTTTGGAAACAAGCGAATTGTCCTTCTGATGACCCAACACTACGGTAACTAGAACAACTCATAGCAACCAGCATATATATACGTAGTTTTTATACAGAATACATTGTGATATGTATATTGAACACCGTCAAACATATAAGTTATACCAACAATGATAATGAACAGAACAGTAACTGAAAACACTACATGTATGCCTATGTATTAAGTATTTTAATTTATAAACTGTGTGACAATGTGAATGAAAGGAGCGTGAAAATATACAATCTGAACAATTTATAATTAATTTCAACACTTTGGGGTCATGTTTCTGTCATTTGAAGCGGGAGGTGATCAGTTCTATTTATGGCGGTTTTTTTTACTTGCAACATTCTTTGTCGCGATCATGAAGGTCATCTACTCGTGTGTGTCTAAACAGTATGATTGTAATTAAATGTAATTTTGTTAATGTAAATGAAATTAGAAAAGTTTCGATCGAAAAATGTATGGAGTTGGCACAACATTCATTATTTCTATTCATTTAATTAATACAATAAAATTAATTAATTTCAGCCTATTTCACTCTTATACATTCTGCCTATTACTGTTACGTTATAATGTTACTGTTATAATGTTACGCCGCGCGCTCGTACGTAACGCGGTCAAATTAAAAACACGCACGCGGATTCGGTAAATTATATTTATTTTAAATTCCTAAAATGTATGTATTATTATAAACATTACTAAAATGTTTTGTATTTACCGAGAAAACGATATTCCTTATTTTTGTTACTTTTTAACAGAATTAAGCATTTTGGCGATGCAAAACAACGCAGTTTACAAACAAACTCAATACTTCACCGAGTTGGAGTTGGTGCTCTTTTACCGTTGCACCACCAACCACCAACAGTCGGGTGTCATTGTTTGTTCAACGACCCGGTACATAACTATCGATATAATAAACCTACGTTTTGCACTCTAACTTGTGTACATCGATTGTTTTATCAAAGGACAATTCGCGATGTTCCAACAGCCTCTATGTAGCCTATATGATTGGTAATCATTTTTTTAAACCTCACCTTACGTAAGATATGTTGTGACCGTCATATGAGTTATTTAAGCAAATTATATTTTAATTAACTATGTTATGTTATTTGGCAAATTACAATTAGCACTACTAAATATATATTATTTACTTAACGTATGCATAAAATATATCTTCCTATCAATCGACTGGGGACATACCTAAACTTAATATTATTGCCGAGTGTTTACAAACTACCACTGGATTCATTAGATATTGACGTACATGTCATATTTGTTCGATATATCGTTAATTAAATTGCCACTGTCCAATCCACATCACTGTTGTACCAGCGTTCGAATAGTCAAATAGCTTTTTGCGTTAAGGTAACAAAAAGCTTCTTAAACCAATTCTATCTGAAGCTCTTGGGAACCGGTTTTGGGATTCGACGCGCTATGCCCTCTTTTTGATATTCCAGATCGCACGGCTTGATGAGCTCCTGTCCGCCTTGATGGATCCACTTGTTGCACACTGTAAAATATATATACATAAATTAAAATTAGACGACTTTTTTTTGTAAATATCTAAAATTAATATTATCGGGGACGTTATGTATTTTAACTGTAATATACAAAGCACGGTACGTATGTACGCGATCTGGTGTTCAGAGATCCTGGTAAGAGAGGGGGGGTACATATAAATAACTGTAATTAAATGTAATTGAGTCACTCGTGTTTGGCTGAGCGTACTGCTGTCTACGGTGTATTGAGAGGAAAAAGTTTGTCACTGACCCCACTTCGAGCCGCGCAGCACGGGACAGGCTGCGTGTCGAGTGGCGAAGTCCCCTTCGCCGGAGGGATGCAGGTTGAGCCAGAAGGCGGCGGCGCGCGCCACCGGAAACACGCTCAAACCGAGCTCGGTGAACACGGTGGCGCCCCCTTGCGCTACGTCCGACATCTGTTCGTTTTGTGAAATTAGCTTAAGTAATCTGTGGTAAAAACAATATATGCGACGATGAAATTGAAATTTTCGACTACTCTTCGTTAGTAAACTAGATTGTTGTCATTTGTGGTTCAACCTTAGCTTAATAAAATTAATCAATTGATCTATTTCGACACTAATGCAAGTAAAAAATATTTTCAATAAAGTAGTTAATTTCAAAATGTAAAGATCGTTTTATTAATTCACCGCGTTACTGCGATCGGTCCACAACGTTTAGGAAATTACATAACACACTCACTTTACACGGGAATAATATACACTACAAACAGGTGATATGTCACGTACGTGGTCAAATGGTCATATGGAGAATTATTATGACTTACTGTCCCCGGGGGTGGGGGGGGAGGGGCAAGGGGCGAGGGCTTTCCTGGCTGTTAGCTTGGCGGGCATCGTATCGGTGATGCCCTAATTACCATTTAACATAATAGTTTAAAAACATATATCAAACTTACGTAGAACAGCACCGTGGCAATTCTGTTTCCGCCAAATTTACCGAACGCGTGCTCTTGCTTCTGTAACGCAATATTGAAACCGTTTTATTTTTAATATAAACAAAATAAAACTGATAGTTTGGGGTTCATTCAGTACACACGTTGGTTGTCGGCGTAATTGGTGTCGAAGAAATGAGTTACATGTCCAATTTAACTGTGTTTTCTCTCTATTTTCTAAATATTCATTACTAATAATAATTTTCTAATACCTTGTTTGTGATACACCTAATTTCATATATTAAATGTAAATTTCAACCCTTTCAGTTCCTAAGGGTACCATTTCTTCACAGAGTGTGTTTGCATTTCTCAAACACATCATTTTTGTACGACCATTATAATTCACTTTCACATTTCAGATACATGGTTAATATTTGAAGTGCAGCTTATTCTACACCCCGGGGGGCCTCCGAGACTGAAACTCCTCGATGACGAAGACCAGGCTCCACAGTGCAACAGCCGCTTCGCATACTCGATTCGACAAGATGAAATTATTTGCAGACCTCGTCAACTTATATTATAATAATTATACCTATAATGTATTGAAACATACTAGTATTATAGTTTCTACCATACATTCAAACTACTAACCCTTGCAAAGTCGTAGTGTGGTTCGTAGTGTCCACCGATTCCGTAGTTGACCACCTGCAGTTCCTCGGCAGTCTCTAGACTGAGGCCGGTGAAGTCGGCAACGCGTTGCGACACGCGCGCCACTATCGGCGACTCCTCGTCGCGCAACCACGCCGACTTACTGATGCGGTAGTGGGCGGGGACCAACTGTCCCGTCTTTGGATCGTGGACGGTCGCCCGACGGAACTTTAAAACATATACATCAATAGGTGAGGAGAAAGCTTTGTACCACTTTATTTTTCCTCAGTTTGTCAATCGATTTTCTTTTTTTTGGTAGCTATTGACGAGTTTTAATTTTATAAATAAATTTTCACAAAAAGTTTTATAAACAAGCTACAAATTTCCATATATAAATAGGCAAAGACAAAACGGTTCAGTACCTTTTCGTCCTTTGTTTGTCAACTGATTTTCTTATTATTTTTGTTTCGCAATTTTAGTGTAACAAAGAAAAAAAATTGGATACAGAACTTTTTAATAAGTTTTAATTACTACCGCCCTCAACATACGATGTTCTAGCGCCAGGGCGAACAATAAATATACTTCAATGTTTATTAAATCCCTAAATGATGAATGGTTTATATCTCGTGCCTCACATCAATTTCAAGTTGTTACGGTAACAAAATGTATAAATTAACAAAATGTGTTGTTTAATCCTACTCTTTAGCTTTTCTTGTGAATCACAAGTATCTATTGAAAAACCAGTACGAAAATCTGTGCAAAAGATTTTGTGATTGCCGCGTTTTGAGAGATAAACAGACAGAAAGACATTGTTATTAAATGTATAGTGATAGAACCAAAGAAACGTTAACGCCGCGTACTTTATTTATCTGTCCTGGGGTCCAAGTCTGCTAATTTATATAAAATCTCAAACTATTACGATTCTATTGATAGCCAATTGAAATTCAATTATAATTGTGACAAATTGTCTATTCTGCAAAACATAAATGTAATCTCGATAGAGTTGCAATAGAATCGTAATTGCATTGTAATGGAGTCTCAGTTGAATGTTTCTCAGTGATGCCTACTAAAATCTACCATGACGCTGAATGAGTGAATAAAATATTGTTTTTTTTTTAATAAATGTTTTCTTTATTTTATTTGTTTAAATTACGAGTAATAATAATATATTGACTAAACTTAAGTGCTTTGTCGATAACACATGACCCAACGTTATAAAAAACACTTTATTTAGAAGATGGTGGCTGTGTTTAGTAATTACCTATGACAAAGTCAAAAGTAAACAAAGTATAACGCTGTCATGAGGATGATTGTCAACGAAGAAAGTGATATCTATCACTGTCATTACGGTAAAGCCAAAAATATCAGAAGTGAAGTGAAAGAAAGTGAGCGGCAAAGTTTTGAATTTATCTTTTTTTTTTTGGATTAATTTGATTGGAATCATAAGGGAAGTTTTAGAATTCAAACAGGTAAATATTTATTCGTAGAATTACAAATTAACAACTAAAGAACTTAAAAGTTTATTCGAATACGTCGATTGTATTCATGCGCCATAATGTATAGTCTTATTTTTTTAAGGGACTAGCGGACGAATTAATATGAGTGTGCTGCAGATATCTAGCATAATAGATTATTTAGACGGGCAGCCGGAGCTAGCGCTTGGCCGTTGCATGCGCACTAAAGAAGGACGTAGTCAGTCGAAAAGGCTGTGGCAGGAGTGCGCCAGTATTTTGAATAATGTATCGGCAGACTGCGTTCAGAAAACACCTGACCAATGGCGTGCGGTAGGTAATCGTGTCATCGGCAAATCTTGATGATTAGGTCAATTACAATACATACATTTTATTCACACTTCATTCGTATTAATTAAGTTTTATATTTATTTATTAAAATAGTTTGAACTGGCATATTTATAATTTTTTTTCCAGTTTTATAATGAATATAAGCATAAAATGCTTAAAAAAATAAAATATGAAAAAAATGAAAGAACAGCTACAGGTAATACTTGCACTATTTCTTTTTCATACTAATATTGTATTTATTATATCAATAAATTATTATGGGTTCTTAGGAGGAGGCCCATCAAAAGCCATCATGTTAAGCCCTCTCCAAGAGAGGCTTTATAACATTTTGGGGCGTGATGTGGGTGAACCATTGCCAGGAGTACGGCACAATCCTTTTTCTGTAAGTTTCTTCCCTTTTCAAAAATTTAATTATATATGAACAACACTATTTACATTAACTAGTTAATTTATATTATTATTTCCATTGTATAAATGTCTGCTTTGGCTGGAACATTATGCCTGAATTTTATCATTACCCACCATTAGATCAATGTTTATTTGTATTCCAGACTCCCAAAGCAAAACGAACTTAAACATAAAACAATTAAAAAAAATGTTAAAATGCTCTTAAATTTTAGTATAGTTTTTATGCTGTCGGAGTCTGGGCTATTATTTTTCCTAAATAATAAGTGTTCTATTATTTGCTTATATATTGTGTGGGTTGTTTTCATTTTAATACTGAATTAATACTTGAACTTGAAAACTATTTTTTTTTTCTTATTGCACTGCATGTTTTATTTTTCCATTGACAGTACATTCAAAATGAAGGTGGCACATCATCAAATTCTGTGAATGTTGCGTGAGTTGCATGGCTTTTATAATACAATTTTTAGTCTAGACCTTTAGTTCCTATAGTGGTCCAGGTGGACCCCCTGGGTTCCACAGAATACTCCACGGGCTACATTGACGTGACAAAAAAATAGGAAGTTCACTAATCGTTTCACAGGTACAAAAATTTATCTGCCTTCGATGGTTGTGATTTTTTGAGTTATGGGAATATAGTAGAGGGTCCACCAGAACCACCTAAATTTTGAAAGTGGTCTATGAGGAAAAACGCTTGGGAACCTCTGGTCTAGACAAACTCATTGCATAGAACTAATATTTTTTTTAGTCTCTAATAGTACTATATACATATATAATACATAATTTCCTGTCCACACCAGTCTCCTTTTTTATCTAATAAAAACAGAAATTATAACAAGGAAGGTTTGTGCTCATAAACTATACATGTTTTGTACAAAAATGCTAAAATTAAATGGTGTTTAAAATTGCACTCATACATAGCTAAGGGTTGTTAATTTTTAATATTAGTTAGGAAACTACTAAATTATTACCATAATATATAAGAAATATATTGCAGTCTTCTAATAACCTAACCTTTTTAGAAACTCAACAGTATACTTAAAATAGTTACTAAATTGAAGTATTTTTTTTTTGTTTCCACAGCATCCCAGATGATGATAACAAAATACAGGCAGATTTTGGGTAAAAAATTATATCCATTTTAAAAGTAAATAGCTATAGAATTTTTTTAAGTTTATCTTATTATCTGTTTCATTGAATGGTAACCAATCTTATTATTTTAGATTCAACCATATGGAATTTGTATTGAAAGAATACCAGCCTGAGCCCTCAAGTTCTCAGGCCCAGCCCTCTGTCTTTCAGCTTCAACAGGAGCCTGAAGGACAGGGGCAGCAACCGGATCTCTCCAGCACTCAGGTTGCTGAACAAAGTCAACATCTGAGACAGCCTGCCCCACGACGACGTCGTCGTCGATATCAGCAAATTTCTGGTTAGTTTTACCACTTCCATTCTTGATAATGTACCTACTTTAAAAATTATATTTTTATAGTATTTTCTACTATAATGCTAATTATAATTTTTTTTTCTTAGAACCAGATGATACAATATCAAAAGCCACCGCAACATTAGAAGCGATGGATAATCTAAGGGCGCAAGCCACTCGGGAACATGCACAAGCCACGAACCGATTGGCTGCGGCTCTAGAGGCCATCAGTGATAGGCTTAAAGAACCAATAAAAATCATATTAGAAGACCCTTCACATACAGTAAATTAATATTTTTTCCTTGCTTAAAACATTCTCAATGTTTCTTAAATATAGGTATTCGTTAATTAAACATTTTTTTTTTCTTTTTTTTTGTCGCCCAGAAAGAGGTATAGAGAGAATATACGACTCTGATAGTGATTAACCAAATTAATTATAAATAAAAAGTACCAATGTGTCTAAACAAATGTATTTTATTGCTGTTCCCTCCATAATCTCTCTACGAGAGACTGCTGCAGCATTCTACCTCTTTGGAGGTCGGGGTTAACGCGACGGTTGCGAGGTTCGTTTTGTAACCGCTGGGCCACTGATGCCCTTAAGTCTCTTTCAACCTGATAAGATAAATAGTTATAATAACTTATCTACTTAGTATTATCATAGGTCACTCTGTTATCAATATGACTGTATGGAAATAAGAGCAACTCTTAAGTACCTGGTGCTGTTGTTGCCTCTCTATATG
Organism: Agathymus mariae mariae; assembly: GCA_018251895.1. Taxonomy (NCBI): domain Eukaryota; kingdom Metazoa; phylum Arthropoda; class Insecta; order Lepidoptera; family Hesperiidae; genus Agathymus; species Agathymus mariae. The sequence goes on from DWPT01006865.1 coordinate 10,099, forward strand.
GGCTTCTTCAGGTGTGAGAGGTATTTAGGGCAATTTATTTTGATTTGCAATATTGTGCAATACACAACATGCATTTACAATTTGCCCAGCAGTGATGGGATTGTAGTGCAGAGCTCGTGCTGCTAACAGACATCTATAAAAAAAAATTATTGTATTGCCTGGCTTATCATTATTTATACTGCATTTATTAACTGTATAAATACAATACCTGAAACGGGATTTTAATACCCCAATGCAACGCTCCACGGTATTACGAGCATTTATATGAAGTTCGTAATAGTGATGCTCAGGTGTTCCTTCTATGGTATTTAGAATTGGGGTCATCATAAATGTCCTCAAAGGATAACCACTATCACCTAGAAATATTTAAAAATGATAAACAATTATGTTTGCAAACAATGTCAAAATTGTTTTTGAAGAATTACAATTATTACTTACCCAACAAAAACACTTGCTCCCCAGCATTACATAAATTTTTCATATTGTTGTGTATGGGATGACTCTGCCATACACTGGAGTCATGAGCTGACCCAGGGCTGCTTGCATCCATGCACAAAATGTTGAGCTCAGCATCACAAATCTACATGAATAATAGGTAAAACATTTAAATGGAATGTCATTTCTACACTTAACTAATTATATAGGCATTATAGGCTTACTTACAATCATAACATTTAATGAATGGTATCCTTTTCTATTAAAATATCTTACTTCATGAATGGCAGGTCTTAAGATAGCCACATGAGTGCCATCTATGCAGCCTAAAACTCCTGGAATTCCAAATTGAGAGAACCTACAACATCAAGTTATAAACATATAATCATTTCAAATTTGCAATGAAATTGAACATACCTCCCAAGGATACTTACTTTGCCTTAATTTGATTCCGCTCTTGGATGTGCATAGGCCATTTCACATATTGCTTAAATATGTGAGAGTGGTTCAGTGCCTGTGTCACTTGCCTTACAGCCCTCGACACAGTGGTTTGTGACACGTTTAGCAAGGCACTCTGGCCAACTAGTGTCTGGTACGACCCGGTAGCATAAAATGCTAATACAATTAGTATCTGG
>DWPT01006866.1:0-11167 GCA_018251895.1 Agathymus mariae mariae
GTCCGATAATTGTTATAGATACAATAAGAGTGTAGTGTTGGTCAGTGGTGTATTTATTATACGTGCTCTAACAGTATTTACACAACGGACTTGTCTGAAGAGTTTTGTTTATTCCCCATCGCTACTCCCGCGAAAAGCAAGACGTTTGCTATGTTAAAATAAAAAATACAAATGTATTTATTGATTAACACGTCGCAAGGGCCCCTGCACTGGGTTGCCCCGTATTACTGGGTGCCCCGCTCATCCACCAAGTACAAAACAATGTTAATCAAATAATAGAACTAGAATTAAATAATAAAACTAAACCTAACTTACAACATTAACATAGGTAGTGTACACGTGTGTGTGTGTGTGTATGTGTGTGGTTAGAACGCAATGTCAACATCTGTGTAGTATTTGTGCCGTTTCGTTGTAGTTCAATTATAGAAAAAAATTAACTCTTTATCCAAATAAATATTTAATCTGCTGTTAATAGTACATGCGTATTGGCTCTTCAAATATTGCTGTTATTTGATTCAAACTTTATTACGATATCTTCGAGCTACACTACTACCCTGGCTTCAAGGCGAGCCGTTCACAATTCTCACTTCCCTAAAATAAGATAGACAGTCTTACCACGTGGGTTATCTGCTATCTAATTAAACTGCACTAGAACTGCAAAATCTGCTAAACTATTCACTTTCACGAATCTTTCTGAACTATGTTATTTTTATACTTTGGAAATTGTTATTTTGTCTCCATCTAAGCTGGATCGCCCGCAGCCTCGACACACAGACGTTTGACACCCAATCTACATGTGGGGCAGCGGCTCAACGTGCAAAGATACTGCTAATGACACCAACTAAGATAGGTCAAACGCCGTGTTAACTCAAACTCAATGCACGAACGATTCAGTTTTACATCGTAGGTAGGTATACAATAGGTACAATTTTAGGTTATTAGTTATATTTAATTAGTTAGTTAGTTAATTAGTTCTTTTTAATTTTTATCGATAAAAATTCCTTTGATTAATAATTAGTTTATTTGGTGTTATGCGGCCACAGCTCAAAGATGTTTTTCACCGAAGAACCATGAGTGGAATCAAACAAATTCAAAGCCACAAATGAAAACTGATATAGCATATCTACTTTATAACAGTCTGTGGTCGCAACGCCCTTCGAACTGAAGCATAAAGAGAATTATTTCACAATAAAATTAATACGTGTTAAGGTATCACCCAAGGAATACGGATACCTGCAGGAGACGTGGATAATATACGAATTTTGTACAAGATTTGTCTGCGTTGTTTCGAAATTGGGATGTAGATATTCGCTACCGTTTGTAGGTATTATCAAAACTAGTATAAGCCATAATATTTGTGCAAGTGGACGGTCGCCGATAAATGAGTGGTTGGCGAGCGGCCAGCGTGCGCTACTTAATACTTCGAAGATAATTCTCACTGCTTTATGATACCCTGGTACATAACTTGAGGATATTAGTAATATTACTTTGTTGATTAATTAATTATACACTTAATTTATTTTACATGATGATTGCTGTTACAACGGTTAGCGGTTTTATTATTTTAATGTTAAATTCCACCTTTTAATGCCCTCTTCGACGTGCTGTGTTTTCACAGGATTGTCAAAAATATCTATAGGCACTTTATTACAATGACGTACCTACAGCGTGGCATGTAAGATAACGGTGCACCTTACGCATGCGGCATAAGAAAGTAACGAAGTTGTTATTAAAACCAGTATACACTTAGAAGCCGTAATATTTGTGCAAGTGGACGATCGCCGATAACAGTTGCTGGCGGACGGCCAGCGCGCACAACTTGACACCTGAAGATAATGCTCACTGCTTTATGATATCCTGGTATTTATTTAATTTCGCTCAGCTGATAGCAAACAGTCGCAATAAAATTTTGTTGTAATATCTATGGATCAAAGTAACTAGTGTGTTTTTAAACAGAAAACTCAAGGACCACGATGATAATTGTGGTACCTATTAAACAGGAACAAAATAAAAAGATGCGATATTTATGACCAAGTAAATTTTATGTAATTTGTGTAGTTAATACCATACAATAACGGACAGCTATCTTATAATTTCTCAGAATTTCTCACGGACATCTTAAGAAGGTGGAACAAGAAATGTTTTATGAGATCAGCCAACCCCCCGATCCAACCGATACGACCGAACCCGGCTCGCTAACTGACTCGCTAACTTTTCATTTCATTTTCCAAACTTTTAATCTCAAAGTGCCCGTGAAAGAAAAATGGAAGCGTTAAGGAAATCGCCAGCGCCACCTATTATCAACTCCTGCAACTCGCGTAATTTTGCTACCTTCGAACATTTACTACCAGCGACGACACCCGAAAACAAACTTTATTATAAAAGGACGAAAGTAGAAATTCCGGTGACGAAGTCGTGGGACTTATGATGAAGCGTTAAGGGAAGAAATTGTTACAGAAGAGTCATAAAAAGTAAGATATTAATGTATCGCGGGAGGCATTAGACGGTTGGTGGATCGATTTCTATGCATAAAAAATGCTAATGGTTCTGTGGAGAGTACGTAGTGCCTTTGCAAGTGATTTATAGCCAGAGTTGGGCCAACTATTCGCCTCGATGTCGTCCGAGATGTTTTGCGGACAGGTGTGCCAAGCTGCGAAGAAGATGGCGGTAATTATGTTTTTGAGCTCGGTAGGCAGTTTTTTCCTGAATGGAGTGTATAATATAATAGCGATTGATTCACCGTAATGATCACATTCAACTTGGCTCATCTGATAACATCAAACAAAATTATGATTGTATTTAACGCGTATAATGTTACTAATCTGAAGCATATGTAGCGAAGCTGCGCAATTCCCATGCTTGCCACTTGAATAATATCACTTAAACTAAGAATAGGACACTACCTGACATCGAGATCTGAAAATAGCGCGAGTCAACTACACCAAGAGTATCTGAAGAACCACGAAGAAACTGGATCTTTCAATGGTTGTGCTTCCATCGATGCTGTTTTTTGTATTATATCTGCATCGTCAGTATCTCTACACACAGACACATCGATTATAGCTTTACATTTTCAAATGTCCTCCGAGGCTATTAATACGATTGGAACAATTTTCTGGCAATCCATTATATAAACAGCAGAAATTTAAAAGTGTAATAAAAGCACGATTTATATTCGCTAACAAGCAGTTCGAACGCTCAATGGCCCGGAATAATGATAGGTATCGGTTTCATTGTTACTTTCTACTTTATTCACAAGTCATATTTCAACGTGTTCTTCAGACCCTCGTCAATGTCCGTCACAAACTTTACATAAGTAAAGATATTAAACATGTAGCTGCGGTATTTCTTTTCATGCATATATCAAACATATCAGGACATATAACAAGACATTCATCGGTACAAAACATGTGTACTATAAATATAAAACAAGATGCTGTTATAACACTGAGTGAATGGCAAGTGTAAGTAGGTGACAATACCTGTGTACTGAAGTGCACTTGGTATTTACCTGTGACGCGTGAAGATCCGGGTTCAATTCCGGCAGACGCTGACATTTGTGTGACTGTATAATACTGCGTAAGTGCTGCATCATTCTCATTACTTCTGCGATATTCAGGTGATAAGAAATTTGTGACAAATACCGTTATTATTAAAAGTACAGTCATGTTTAAAACTACAACTACCTGGAACCATTGAAACTTGGTACATACTATGCACAACTTTGAATGTTTTATGCATTATGCTACGATAAGTAGCACTATGCAGCGCCATCTAGCGTCGAGTAGCATACGTCTTACCTTCAGTACAGTAATAATAATTTCATCTCGATATATAATAACTGCATTTGTAATAATATTTCGGTAATACGTATGAGGTTGAATTAAGTTACGATTTGAATATATATGATATTCATTCATATTTACTACTAATAATCTCAACTCACTCTACAAGAGAACAAAACGTCTAGTTCTCACCGACGTAACCTAATTATGGATGACGTAGGGTACAAACTGGGCGGTTTTGTCCATTTTTGGGCTCAATTTCGTGGCACGAGAGTGAGATAGTATCATATTAGTCTCATTATTCTAAACGAGATTTGACATCGCACAAGTGCGACCTGGGGATTTGATAGAACATATTGTATATGATTTAGATTCTGACCACGGATAAAATATATATCCAAACAATTATTCGGCCGCAATACATGATGCGCGTAATCTTCCACCGTCTCCGGTCACGTAAACAAAACGTTGAAAAAAATATCTGTCCCGAGCACTGATCGCGATACACGGACGGACGAGGGCGGAATATTTTAATTTTTATATTATTTTATTAAATATGGAAAATAACAACCCCCACCAACCCCCCCATGAAAGGGTGGTTTAATTGTACGGCTCACACGTACGTACGTGCATCTCGAATTTTAATATCTACCCCCAAATCCCCATGTCGTAATTTTTATTACACTTGCGGTGCGAAATTTTGCTTATATAATTTGTTTGCATATCTATCGATTTTTATGTGAATAATACGTGAGATACGCTCATATACGAAAGGGCTAGTTCCGTATAAAATATATTTGTAAATAATTATTTTTTTATTACAACTGATTGCTCCAGCATTCATTTTTCTTAATTAGATTTAAATATTAATCAATTATTTTTTATCAAGATTCATTACAACCCATAATTGTCTCAACAGTTGTTACGTTTACAAATCCATATAACTTTTACATGTTAAACCCACATGAACTAATTTCGAGAATCCAAAGTATCATAAATATTGACCCGTTACATAAGTCATAAATAATGTTAAATTTAAACTTAAATAATTGAGTGGTTTTCCTGTGATGTAGAGTAAGGCAGAATAAAAAAATCGAAAAAGATATCTTTTCAGTATTGTATACATATATTCGAGTCTGATCTGCATTAAAATATTCAAAAAATATTTTATACGCAGAAACTGTTACAGTATACCAACCGACCGGTCAAAACGAACAGTATGTCTGTCAGAAGTACTCAAATACTGGAGTAAATAACCGCTAAAAGATATCCATGGTAGTTCAGAAGCAGCGGCTGCGTGGGCCCGCGCCGGGCGGTTACCCGTTAGCGTAATGTGGTGGAAACGGCCTCGGCGTTATCTCTGCGTTTGATTCTACAACTTGCCCCGTTCGCACTTCGCTGGCGACGCAGTTGCGAACGCCTTAAGGCTCAATCAACGGAACTAGTACCCTCATGTGATCTCTTTCATGGAAGTCGCTTTTCGGAACTTAACGCTATGTTACCGGGCATTCGAATTTGGTCAAGCCGAGCTACGAATTTGGTTCGCTATTGGACTTCGTGGTTTATTCAAACATATTTTAAGAAGAGTGATAATTAAAAATCAGAAAAGCAAGACAAGCCCCCGATGAATTAAACTACATCTTCATTAATTTCAATATAATCGCTTTAATAATTTCATGAACATGATCATTGATTCAAGAATGCTTACATCCAACGCATCCACATTTTAATTTATGCAAAATTAGACCAAGCATACATTAAACTAGTCTCGACTCCAATCCGAGATCAAGGCAAGGCAACTTTTTCAATTTCCCGAAGCAGAGGAGCCGACCGCCATCAAACGATAAATGATTATAAGTATGACGTAAGAGCAAACGCGGCGAGGAAGCACTGTAATGAGAAACGAGGAGAAAAAAACACTGCTCAGGAAGCGTGGCAAGCTCCCTCGGTGCTTTTTTTTTTGTTCTTTTTATTGATTAAAAAAGTTTCTTAATCATATTTCCTCGGAACACCCGACGGGATAGTTGGCTGCTATCGGTGCGATTCCGAACAATTTGAACACGTTTTGCACCCAGTTTTCAAGAAGATTTTTTACTTACTTTATTTGGATGTCGTCAATGCCAAGGATTTTTCAGATCGCAATTTAAGTTACATTGCACACCATTAATTAACACCTATGTTACAATTATTATACTTAACATTTATACTTTCATTAAAGCAGGCTTTAAATGCTTCGTAGCGTTTGGAAAGGGAGAAAATATAACGGATTGTGCACGAAGATATAATTACAGTATAAATATTATATATTACTTATTATTCATATATTGCTATTATTATATATTTATATATTGCTATTATTATATAATTATATATTACTATTATTATATAACCCACAGACATTTCATCTACACTGCCAAAATAAGTGTCGCCCAGTTATCTACTCTGTGACATCGTAGCCAACTTCCACCTAAAGACAAATAAAATATTTCAATAATCCCGTTTCTTTATTATTTGCATGCTGCCCGTCCCGACTTCATTCGAGTTCAGCAATCAACTATTATACATACACACTTGATATATAGTGTATGTCCATCGGGAATAATGTACCTTTCAAATGGTATTTTTTTTTTTCAAATACGTTAGGCGGTTCGGGATATCACTGACACAAACTAACAAAATTCGCACTCCCTCTTTATAATTTTAGTATACATTTCCGCATTATTTCATTCAGTTAATTCAAGGATTACCATGAACTTGGTACACAGCATCCCCTATCGATCCACGTGGATGAGATTCCCGGTCAGAACCTGAATACTTTTTGTTATTTTTCAGAAGCTGCATCTGCTGTCGCCCCCTGCTTTTTCTGTGGAGAGGATGATGAGCAGTAGCTGCGGCAGCAGGCTGTGTCTTTGGGGATCCAGGGGAGTGGGTATCGCGGAGCTGCCGATGCGATGGGGAAAAGGTGGGCTTTTCGATTCCGGCAGTCGCACCATATTGTGCAAGTAAGTGAAATATGTAATTTTTAAAAAATAATAATTAATAATGAAAGAAAATTTTTATAATGTAAAAAACTGATAATGCTGCTATGCTCTAGAACCGTAAGTGATTGTTTATCCGTCAAAATGACTGTGTTATTGACGCTAACATAAATTAACGAAAGTTAATAAACGATATGGACAGATAATGAAAATAATACGTCTGCCGTGTATGCGAGTAAAGCTGAAATGCTAACATCATTAAATCTATATAAAAATACCAGTAGAATAATAAATTAGATATTAACAATAACGATAATTATACAATATAAAAAGTGAAAGATTCGATACGGCTTCGATACTTTACATTAACATAGACCTTTTAACTTATATAATGTCACGTAAAATTACAGCAAGCTTTCATGATACACATAAGTAACGTATACTCCCAAACATCACTTTATATGACTAGCACAAGTTAAGTTTTATTATAGACCTGTGTAACGAGACAAAGATACATCAAAGTATTTTTTTTAATCCCTGATCTGTGTGACTCAAATCCGTGCTCCAGACGTTGCAAACTTCGGGCGAAGCATCTTAGCATAATTAGCCAAAAGGGGGTGTTTATTGCTAATATTAGTTGTAAGGATTAATACTAACGGGCGCGGCTGTAGTGCGCCTTTTAACTGCTATTATCATAAGTCCTGCACCCTTGGTGCGTTTTAGATGCTACGATGTTAGGTCGTGCCAAGGATGAAGCATCGTATGAAAATAAAGAAGTCTTGTAAATTTTCTTCAACTTGGAAAGTTATTTCGTTACAGGTTAGGTTACACCGATTGCGATTGGAGGCAGTATTTTCCTGATCATCTAGACACTAAATTGCTAATCCACCATCGCATGTATACTGCTCTATTAACAGGGAATTCCTTATATCAAAAAACATTCGATCATCCGAAAGTTTTCAATGTCTAGTCAGCCTCTGAATAATTAATTAAAAACCACATCCGACAAATAAATAGGAGTATGTAATTAATGTTTTATAAGTTAGTGCGTTCAACATCTAGACTTCACCACCATTTACTGTCAGATGGGATCGTTGTCAAACATCAACCTGAGAATAATTTACCCCCACAGAAATAAAGCAGCTGTTCTAGGGTGGTAAGAAAAATTGCATGAATGAATGGAGTAAAAATTTATTAAACTAATTAAGAGTTCTACGGCACGAATTATAATTTATTGTTTGATTTTTTTAATATGTACACTATATATATGTGTGTGTGTGTAGGTCGTATCGTGCACGTCTCGTGTTGTTCCTTTACACAGTTTAATATAATGTTTATCGTTATTATTAGTCATACGGATCAAATGCAAATTTCCTTTAGCTAGTTTCGCTTTTAGAGGCAATTATAAATTTCGTACAAGACCGTTTAAATTTTATGCTGTCTTAAAAGATATTTAGGTTTCAGCAACATATAGACACGAAAACCATTTTGATTTTATTATTATTACATGTAGAAGTACGAGCGCTTAGACGAGGTTATATTGACTATGCCTCTGCAATTATTTTTTAAACATTTAACTGAATATTGTCAATGAAGCAGAAACATTCTCGCAATCCTAAAGTGTCGGTTAGTATGGTGTGTTTTTGTAGTCACTTTCTCCTCTTCTCCTGCTGTTCTAAAAATCTCGACCTATTTGTTGTTCTTAACGATGGAACGTGCAGAATATTATCATCGGATATGTCCAGTGAACCTGATGTCAACATAGAAATGGTACAAGTAACGCGGCAAAACACAAAACAAAAAGAGCATACAACAATTGAAAAGATCCATCCCAGACCACAGTCTATATTGGAACAACTCAATCCGAATGCACAAATCCAAAAACAACCCTCGAAGACGCTCCCGTCTGGGCGGAGGATACGGCCAAATCTTCGAATTAATTTTACTGCCGGAATATGCAAATTTCAAGATATAGCAGCCTAATAACATGTACAAAAGAGTGGTGAATCGCGCGCGCAAAGTGAAGATTGTGTGGCGCAAGGACAGGAAGGGCTTTTGTATCTAAACGTTGATGTCCTCTGTGAGACTGCCTCGGCGGGTCTGAAATACGAACTTACAGTATAAGAGAGTTACAAATTTACTTGTTTTAACAATACACTATTCAGTTTCGCTCTACATTTTAATCTTACAGCAAATTTGAAGCATATACGAATAATGATTTAAATTCTTGGATTTTCGGGCCTTAATCATTATCTAAGGTTTACAATACGTCATCCAGCACTTAACTATATTTCAGTTATAACTGGTATTTTTATTTAATTCTTTAATAAAAATCCTTAACTATTTACAATAAATTTGCTTAATTAAAGTAAATTAATTAATTCAGTATTAAATAAGAAATAATTTTAACGCTGACCAATTGCGAATAGGTTTATTGAAATTTCACTGATGTATGTTAATTTTATCATCATCTTTATATTTTACAAGTGTTATCGTAAACATTCCTAACCAATCTCGGATCTCGGTAGATGTTAAAACATCAAACGTCTTAACCTTCTGCGGAAGCACCCATTCAAGCACCAGTCTATGCTTTAATCGTTTCCTCGGGCTAACACTGCCGCTTCGAAGAGCTTAATAGGTAAAGGAATTTACCACGACAAGAGAAAACACACGAGGCTTTTGAATTCGCCTTTTAACATAATTTTCGAAGGTAATAAGATTTTAGGTGTTAAATTTACTGCTTATGGAAGCTGTATTGTTTGTTTCATCGTAATTATAATACTCATAGCTTGTATACTTGGAAAGGGTTGGGTAGATGTGCAATGTGCGTGCCACTCGCAGCGCATACACCTCTATAATTATATCGAACGATATGAACGACTTCAGGCGCAGCCGGGAGGTGGGCGATTGATTAGTGGTAAATCGTGGTGGTGGCTTATATCAGTAGTAGGTAGGTTATATGAATAGCGGTAGCCTAGTGGTATGAACGTCGGTCACCCGCACGGGGGGGCCCGAAATTGTATCCAGCAAGCATCTCAAATTTTTCAAGTTAGATGCGTATTGCAACCTAATTATCAAATGCTTTTGGTGAAACATGCACCCCTGTGAATTCATCATAATGTTCTCGAATATTATAAATTATATATATAATACTTGCTCGCAGCGAAGAAAAAAGGCGTGAGGAGAGCTTATCAAAAGTGTCTGAAATATGCCAGCGTGGCGGATTATGGCCATAACTCCTCTCGTTGTGAGAGAAGACCTGAACCCAGTAATGGGACAAAAATATATCGCAATGATGATGATCAAGATTTATCAGTTGGCCCCAGTTGTCATCACCAGATAGCATTCACTCCAGCAGAACGTTCAAGACGCAGAACGGCCACTATATAAACTTTTGCATCTTTTCGTGTACCGTAAGTTGGAAGCCTTAGTTACGGATGTGGTTGATATAAATTTCTACTATTTGTATCTGATATTTGTATCTGATAGACATAAAAAGACTCGTACGTACGTGTGCACGTGTTACATAACTGTGTGGAATGATATTCCTAGACCAGATACATCATCCGAGCCCTAAATAGGTGCAGACCGATAGCATAATAGTTAAAAATTTCGATTGTCTTGTCTCTTTTACTCTGCTAGTCTATCGCTTTGTCCAATGTAGAGTGTGTGGCATATTGGTAACAATACAAGTTAAAACTAATTTGTTAGTAAAAACTTTGTACAGTACCATCCCTATACTAACTTATATTTCCTATTCCGTTGATATACCGTCCACTTAATGTTTATTGATCTTTACAACCCATAGTCACCCTCTGTCACGTAATAGTAATATAGAAAAAAATCATATGCTTAAAATATCCTACACAAATACCCACGCGGTCTAAACAAAAAACACCTTATAGCGTTTAAACGCAATAATGTATTAAATAAAGCTCATTAGCAAATGAAACTTTCAACATGTGGTAGATTTGCAGGCGCGTTCCGTTTTCTTTGATAACCCCTTATCGGCTTGTTTTCGTTGCCTCCCCTTAATACGTATATTTCCCGTCTAGACCCGATGCAATTTAAATAAGTAAACCTTAATGTTAAATACCTCGGTGTACGATGTCTTTGAGAGGCTTCGATTCTTCTTATTTGCGGTTTGGTGCTTGGTGATTTCTGACGGTTTTCGTTTTCTGGTAACGATACTAAAATTTGAATAAAAAGAACACAGGTCAAGGATTATCTTTCACAGTGATGAATGTAATAAGACTTGAAACGGTCTGCAAAATACACACAATTTTATTATTTGTTTATTTATTTTTATTTACTAATTTATGCACATATAGAAATATTGTACAGATAAGACATCAAGTAAGGACGGTACAAAGGAACTGCTTATTTCTTGTGAAATCTCTTCCA
>DWPT01006867.1:0-11167 GCA_018251895.1 Agathymus mariae mariae
CCTAGTGTGGGCAAGCGGTGACCACAAGAAATGGTCGTCAATGCCGAAGCTCCTAGTGCGGGCAAGCGGTGACCACAAGAAAGGGTTATCAATTCTGAAGCTCCGAGTGTGAGCAAGCGACGACCGCAGGATATAGTAATCCATGCCGAAGCTGTTAGTATGAGCAAGCGGTAACTATAGGGAATGGTCAAAAATGCTGCCGCCCATTCAGGCTAGCGGTGACCTAGAGGACATGATTGTCAATGTGTCAATAATGTTTATTATCATTATACTTATTTTTATAAAAAAAGGATTATATTGTGTAATTTACGTTTCACGGTATGATCACTGGTTTTAACTAAGTGTAATAATCATTGAATTAATCCGGTCAAATAAAACATATATTATAATAATTTAAAATGGTACCAATGTTCCTGTACTCTTTGTCATGAGTATAGTTGTTGGTTCGATTAAAACTAAAACATTTAAAAGGCATGTATGACAGGGGCACGGGGATTCGTTCGAGTGGCTTGGTATCCTCCAAGTGGTTCTGAACCAAGTGGGGATTGTAATTATTACCTAGTAATGGAAAGTAAATAAAGGTGAGTGAACAATTTTTTAAATTCGTAATTATTGCTAACACATACATGTATCAAATTTAAATAAATAAATAAACAAATTATCAGCTGTGTTTTCGTACTAACTTTGACAGAAACATATTTATCATACTCGTAGTTTATTATACACTGAATAATATGACAATGAATAATATCTTGACATTTAATTTGTGGTACTAAAACCTGACCATGGTGAGGGTTTTTTGTTCCCACGCAAATCGCAAATTGCAAATTTTGGTTTTGTAAGATCAAAATGGTCTAAGTAATGCAACATAAATTTTAAGATTTCCAGTTTTAACCTCGCTTCAAAAAATGAGGAAATCTTTAAAACGTTTGTATTTTTTATGTTTGTTACCCCAGAGATGCATCATTTATTTAGTATCCGATTTGAAAAAATATATTTTTTTTTGTTTGAAAGAGCACAGGTACTTCCCGTTTGGCTGACCTATTGGCTGACCTAAATTTGAAGAAAATGTACCACCCTTAAGCGTGAGAGGGTGTAAACGCCAAAACTAAGAGATGAAACCGAGAAGTTCACCTTCAACATATTGAAGTCTGTTTTGTATGTTAAATAATTTGTTATGTACGTAGACTTCACGGGTCTTTTTTTTTCGGTGTATTTCCGTATTCCGAAGTGTGCCCTATATAGAGATAGATATTGTGGTATCCTGAATTGTCTTCCTATACACCGAATTGTCGTTAAAGTTTGGGAACCAACAACTTATTCTTTGAGAGGCTGGTCATCTTTTAATGGTACATTTATATATATTATAATAAATCGTAACAAAATTTTAAAGAAAAAGTAACTAAAGTAAAACTTTTAATTCGGATTTTTATCCAGTTATGCGAGAGACTGGTAGGTACATTTATATTATTTTTGACTGGTACATTTATATACTTCTTATTGCGCTAATAGTCCCGGAAATAATCAGCTGAGGCACATATCAATGTGTAAGACAAACGTTTCTACAAAAGTGTTGTTTAATTGCAACAGAAAGTGCTAATGCGTGAATATGACTGCGTTAGTATTATTATTTTTATTTTATACGTTATCACGTTATAAACACACCTTAGCAAAACTAATCTGAGATCAGTACCTTAGATTGGTTTATTGTTAGAACATTTGAATCGTTAACGAATTTATTATAGTTTAATTTCGGCCTTCAATTTAATTTAAATTTCAACTTATTTATATTTTGTTCATGATTTCGATCACAATTTAAGTTTCGCTTCTACGTACGATAGGTGTATCTTATATATTATTACCTAGATATTTTTAATATATGAAAACACAGTAGAAGGTAATATTTATGTATTCTTTATTGATTTTGAAGTAGTTAACATAATGTAAGTTGGTACGTTGTTTTAATTAATTTCAACCCATCAAAGACTAACGCACGACATGGGTAATAAAGAAAATGTAAAGCATATGCCATCAAGGTATTCCAGATCTAGTCAACCTAAGAAATTGTGTGCCGTTAGAAGGCGTTCAACATGGTATTTTGTTAACAACCGGGACATATGCTTTAACATACCCTTCGTAGTGGAGATGAGCTCATGAACTTTGACCACTGGTGGTCATCTATCTACACCGAACATGTCCAAAGTTGCTTAACTCGGTCGATCCCTTACGTTCGAGGCCAGTCGCCGGATTATAAGCGTTTCATCTAGAAATAACTTAGTCGCGATAAGTGTAATTTAGATGGCGGAATAAATATGTATTATTGTTATTTTTTTTCCAATAAATAACCACTGTCAGTAACTAGCTTTTAATAAGAATTTTATATGATCAGTGGGTCATAAATGTCATAAATGTATCGCTACTTGTAAAGGCTAATAAAGCATTCTATGTACTCGTAAGCGTCGCTGATCACCGTGAATGTTGACTTTTTGCTTTATATGTAATCATGGATGCGTCTTTAATGGTCATAAATGTGAACGACGTGACGCAATCAGATCATATTCGCGTTTGTATGACGTAAAAATGTTACGTCTAGGGAAAAAACCGTGTTTCAATGTTATGTGGCTAATACAAAATATAATATAATGTAAAGCAGTAAAATATAATGTAGCGTTATGAAATATGATGCAATAAAATACAATTTATTCATACATATTACATAAACTAAGAAGAAGTAAATCATATCTCACAAAAAATTATAAAAGAATAAGTGGGTTAAGAAGCCTAATATGACTTTCTTCCAACATTTAACAAAAGGAGCATGAAAACGATGAACGCATGAAAAACAAGCAGAAGTACAAATTGAATAAGTAAATATAAAGACAACTTTCACTGAAATATTATACAAAAGAAAAAACAACCTACTTGTTACGTATGCAACAACCAACGATAAGAAAAGCTACAAATGCAAAGGTTTTAGTGCGTTTTCTGAAGGATTGTTGTCTGTTTCATAATTAACGTATCAGTTCTCAGTGCTGACATGAATTTAAACGATTTCGATGTGATTTATCATCCGTTTTTATGCTCATTACAGATTAAACTTGAGGTAGTTTAATTACGTAATTATTTCATTCATTTGTTCATTCATTCATTGTTTTTGTCAACAGATAATAATGTCGTCTAAAACAATCGTCATTGCTGCAGTTATATTTTGCCTTGCGTTAGTTCAGAGCTCACTACATGTTGGTCTGCGGTCTACCAGAGATTCAGATAAAGCTGGACCCATTGAACCCCAGACAAGTACTTTATATCCTTCTATCGGTAGAGGTGAGGCCGGGATCCCCGGTAGTCTCATGAAACTACCACAAGCATTACCTTTCTGGTATATTTAAAGGTATAGACTTACGAAGGTTTGAGAAATAATCTTCAAACATATTTTTTAATAATGCTTTACGTAAAATAAATATTTTAACTTATCATTTTGTTTGCCTGTTCATTCAATCATTTAAAAAACTTTGCATTATACAAGCCAAAACTATTTACTGTCAATATAGAACACCGTTGAATATTAAATTGTTACTTAAAATAATTTATTTGCTTAATTATAAGTGATTGAAAGATGGATACGAGTTGTTATCCCTTAGACTTATTTTTCTTAATTTTTTATTTCTTTTCTTTTTGGTTTCGCAATTTATTGATTATTTTATTTATTTTCATATCGAAAAATTTAGTTAATAGTTACACGGGTCCTCTTACGTGCGTGCAACATAAAAATATTTATTTGTTCTCAACACAGAAGTTCGTGTGTAATTAGTCTGGCGTCGAAAGATCCAATCCAACAAAAGACAAACTGTTTGTTTGTTAACATTATGATCTCTCTAACTATTATGTCACTGTGTTATCATAATTAAAGATTACGGTATATGTTATTTTTGTGGTCGTTGACGTATTTGAGTTTCGTATTTTTCAAGTATATTTTACAATAATTTTATGATTTTATTTCGTTACTTTCAAGGATAAAGTAAGGAATTCTTCATTTATATTTGGTGTTGGGACTTGTAAAGTTTATACAGAGAGTATGTAATTGCTGGTTTTAAAGTTACTTATCTGTAATATTACTTATCATACAATCGTACATGTAAAAAGGTGTAGTCCTTACAAATTTACTCTAATAAATTACCATAGTACACTTAATCTTTGAACGACTACGTGCTAAAGGTCTTGTTACATAATCATATTGGATCAAAAAGTCACAAAGTCGAACAATAGTTCCAAAATTTTAATAATTTCATTTAAATGAAACTGCTCTCAGAACCAAATCTTTTTACGTACCAACTAACAAGTATTTCAGATCAATACAAACTTGTATCTGATATATCCATGCTAACATCTGAACCATTACAAATTCCCTCTGTTCAACAATCCCATTACTTATTCATACGCTTATTCATTCCTAATAAAATATGAAACAGCCGATTCTCGTTGATAGATGGACTTGGTTCGGACGCCTGACGCCTTGTCTGAATTGAGCTCTTGAAAATGATATTCTTGCCAACAATATTCCGTTCAATGCATTGGTTCTACTTTTGTTGTGTTTGTCTTTATGTTTTTGTTTAACTTTTTTGTTTTATTTTAAGCATTTTATCCTGTTTTCACAATGTAAGTTATTCGATATTCAGGTTGATTGTTCCTTAACAAATATCTCATAACGCATGCATCTGTAATGCGTAATAATCGCAGGCTTTTAAAGAGTGAAAATATATGATGACTGACTTACTAATTTAATATTTATTAACAATTCAAATGAATATGTCTATAGAAGTAGAGAGATTGTAAAGTATACGTTTAGCAACGTGATTTTCAAGTGCCATGCTTAGGACTCGTGATTTTTGTATTTTTGATTGCTTTCAGCAATTGTCACTCGACAAAATCGACGCTATAAAATTCTCTATATATTGTAAACTTGATAACTTAAAACAAAATATGAGACCATAAATATCTGCAATGTATATCTGTTTGATAAACTACGAGTCTGTTGATAGATGGTCTCGGTTCAGATGTCCGACGTTTCTCATGTGCCTTGAATAATACATAATGCAATTTACAAGACATTATAGTTTTAACTGTAAGGTTAGAAATTTATTGTAATGTAAATTTCAGAAAATAGTTAATATTAAATGTAAGGAATGTATTTTTATTGATTCATTAGTTATACCTCATTTGAAAGCTACATCATCGTGTATATGTCATGTATGAGGGAAAAATAAAGAAGAGTTTTGTCAAGGTACACATTTTTCATTGCCATTTTACCCTAATGACATAGAGGGAACCTATTGCTTATTAGCATGACAATTAACAAACTGCAACATGTTTTTATATAAATTTACAAAACGTACTGTTTTACGTCATATTTCAGAAGTAAATGTAATGTACTTGTGCAAATGTAGTATTTTCGACTCTCGGCCGACAACGCATTAGTGATGTCTTTGTTGTCGCTAATACCATGGGCGACGGTGACCACGTACCATCAAGTGGCTCGTCTACTCGTTTGTCGGCTATTTACATGACAGAAAAACTAAACGCAATAATATTTTTATGTGTTTATTGGGTTACGGTCATATTTAATTACATCGCTAGGTTATAAAGTCACATTCACACTGTCGTTTTTAGTTATTATTATCTACTTTCCTAGCATGATAGATGCCAAAATACTTCATACAAGCCACGTTAGGATCATTAGAGTTCATTAGTTCTTCAACTTCTTTATGTTGTCTTATACACACAGCACCACAAATGACTGACTAAACACGTAAAAACATCATCAATTACATCCCAAGATATTCTATTTCGTTGGCCATTTTCCTTAATCCCGTGAAATAAATACATCAGAACAGATTTTCGAAATCCCTCCCCTTTATCTTATTGAATAAGGCTGTATATCTTCGCATTTACGGAAAATGCAATTACCGAGAGAAAAAAAGATGATTCTTTTTTCTTTCGCAATGTTTATGTGACATTGATTGCGTTATATTTAACAGTAAATGATGTTATATTCTGTTTTATGCGCATTGTGAATCCTATTGTAGTAATATTTGCAGTCTGAAGAAATTCACTAAGGAATCTTCTTTATTTAGTACGTATGTGGATAAATTGTAAATCTAATTAGCAAAATGATTTGTTGTTAAAGCAGTTTTAACCGGTTAATAAAAACTACCTACATTCACGTCACAAACACCCACGAAATCTGTAAAACAAGTCTATTCGTATTTTTGAGACAAGAGATTACGAGTATGATGTTAAAATTTCATTACATACTATTAAGAAAATGTATTTCTGTCACATATTATTTTTATAAATGAAAGCTCTAGTTTTGCATATTGTATATGTAAAATAGACATACATATTATATATACATATTGTCAGTAATACAAATATATATTTTTGCCTTTACCTTATTTTTACGTATAGAAATTTTTATTTAGAGAAGATATGGATGTGGAGTGTTAATTATTAAACTTCGTTTCTTTGTTAACAGTGTAACACAAACCATATATATTTGCGAGTTTTACAAAAGTACCACGGAAAATTTCCTTTTAGACGCGGCACTATACGGTGAAGTCAAATTGACTCATTACACTAGTAACGGTGTTCATAATACACGCGATAATCGTCCTTAGATGTATAACACATCTTTTACTAGCAAGGGGCCAAATGAAAAATTGATCGATCGCCATGTACCCATGTAGCCAGAGATCATGTTGGCATACATAAAACAAACGCTATGTCTAGTAAGTGACAGCTAATCAAATAAAACGCACCATTCAACCCACTGAGATTGCAGCGACCCCTTCGATCTTCCGGTGTGGATTAAGCCATAAGAAAATGTTCGTAAGCTGAATAAATTCTTGAAAACCCTTAACCTTCTAAACTTATTCTTTGCGTGCTATTGCATAAAGAGCAGTTATTCGGTAACAAATTATAATTCAGTCAGATATACAAATTATTTATCATATACTAGCGGGACCCGACAGATGTCTTTAATTCGAAAATTTTCAGTGGAAAATTTATATTTTCCAAAAAACATTTACCAGCGGACCAAATTGTAAATCAAAATCCATTCTCAAATCCCCTTGAACGCACACATAACATTTCACCAAAATCGGTCCAGTCGTTTAGGAGGAGTTCAGTGACATACACACGCACACTAGAAATATATATATAAAGATGAGTATATTGGCAAAAATTGTAATAACCGTTGATAACTATCACAAAAAGGGACAAATTTTTTATCTAATATTTAGTGATTTAAATAATTTTAAATGTTTCAACAAGGGCGCTAGATTAACACCAGTACGCAAAAAAAAAGAAAATTGTAATTGAAAATTTTAATTATTTCTCAAATAAAGTTAAACACATGTAACAAATGCTATGTAAGATATAATATGTAATAAAGAACTTTCTTTCGATACGATATAAAGTACGATATAAATAAAAACAAATAAACTTATTTGGTGACCCCGTTGGCAAGTTGATGTTATCCTTGCCGGCCGAAATGGGGATCCTGGTTTCGATAATAACATAACAGAACAGTTATATGACAGTAAAACGTTTATTCTGGGAATATCGATGTTTGTGATGTCATTAAGCATCCATACTACCTGCAATGAGGGGAATCCTAATATACAGGGATGGAAGTGTGTGAACGATTACTTATATTTGAATTATTTAAGTTAACAATAACAATTAATCCAGTCTGATATCCAGTTACTATACTAACAATTATTGCAAAGTAAGCACTCCACTAAATCTTGATGCAAATAAAAATTCAAAATCATTTAGGTATTTTTGTAAATTCATTTATGCACGTTTTTTTGCTCTTACTGCAGTTTCAAAAAGGTGCTTTAACTTTGAGGAGAAGAAACGGCGCAAGAAACTCCTTAGCATGCAAAATATTTCTCTTTACTCTCCGCCTTTATATCTTGGAACCGTCATTGAAATAAATAGCTTCAATATTTTTTGTTCTAAGCTACTGGATTCCCATCAATACGCGTTGACCGAACACTGAATGTGGATATATGCGTCAGATTTAGATGTAGATCTCACGGCGGTTCCAAATGTCGTTGGATCGGCCGAACTTGTACTAAATCGGTACGCCATTAATTTAAGTGATGACCACTTTGGTTACGTTTTATTTGTATTGCTCTCTGCGTTTACGAAGAAGTATAATGTAATTGCTACCGTGAGTTGAAGAGTTCCATTCGTTATAATGAACCGGTGATTTGAACGGAGATGTTATTTAAAAAAGAATTTTACGTTTTCCGTTGTCGTTAGTTTGTTTCTTTTTTTATTTTATGTTAATAATTTGTCTGTTGATAAAAACATTATAAATGTAGTAGTTAGGGTAGATAACACATATTAAATTTTTGCTTTTAACTATTTTTACCTAGATAGTCGATCTTACAGTATTTTTTTTTTTTTTTTTTAAGCTTCCTTTCTAACGGACCAAATAATTAAATATATAGTATTAAATAGCTAGTTTAGTAATATAAATGTCGGATTGTTGGACGAAGTCCATGTTTCGAAATATGAATGCACTTCTAAACATGCAAAAATTTTGCTATTTGGTAAATTTATTAGAAATTAATAATCACCAAAGGACAATGTTCTAGACAATATCAAATCCATTTAGTCCAACTTGACCAGCATAGTAGACTTCGGCGTTCACCCTTCCATATTGGAGGGGATCTGAGCTCAGCAACTGTTAACTGTTAAACAGTAGGAATGTTAAGGAATGTGATGACTATAATGGTGAACGAATACTATGGACTATGATAATATATACTTTGAGTCCATAAATCGCGTTGACTACAAACAGTGTATGATATGCTATCAGGATGATCATCAACATGATTACAAAAATGGACTACAAGGTTAGGTACACAGGTTCAGGGTCACTGGGCGTTTAAATTACATTGTACATCCAGTAGATTTTGGATCCTTACAAATAAATTGGCTTGAGATGAATGTAGGGAAATACGTCACAAGGACGCGCCGATTGGTTGTTGTGCGATAAAGGACTAGTGATGATTCTAATAATATCGATAGTTATTTCAATCGTATTATTTAGTAAAAATATAAAAGAGCAATTTGGCAGAACAAATATATTTTATAATCATTTAAACTTATTTACTTTTGAAAATCGCATCATTGCTGTCACCTTTTAACATGTAATTATACTAAGTATTTTTATTAACCGTCAATGAAAATATAACCAAATGTATATATCAGTTGTGATTATATATTATTGATGGTTTCATCTCATAAGGGTGTGAAATAGTGAATCAATACGAAAATATTTTTTTATGATATTTTACAATTGGCATAGATAAATCTGATCAATACATTTCGAAATTACTGAAATAACTATCTCATATATAGTATTTTCGAAATAGCTCTCATAAATGACTCTACGGTTTGTTAAACTTTGCAGCTGATGTGCATGGAGTTGAAATTTATAATGTAATACAGTTATTGAAATACTCTGAGGAAATACTATTACAATTTTCTTGAAAATGTAACGATTTAATGCGTGAAATTAAACATCTAAACGAGCGAAATCGATTGATATCCATGACAACAACATTTTGATTGAATTTGATGTATACGGCAAGGGTTCATTAAAATAAATACAATTAAATGAATTATAACTACATCATTGGCATCACTTTCATTTGGTGTTTAAGATTAATGATTGATTGAATGTGTATGTAATGTAAATGAACTGTAATAGATTAATTAAATATAACTGGCTACTTACAAGTAACGATTTGTAAATATAAATATCAAACATATATATTATTACGTTAATCATACATCGGTAATTATTATCCGGGATAAAATAATCTTGATCTGTGCCATCCGTCCTGTTAAATATTAACACTGCAATAACTGGAACAAATAGTACTTCAACTTCCTAATATGTCTTTGTGATTTTACATCATAATCATAAATGTACTATACATTGTAATTATAGTCAAATTATCATAAAGATATCAGTCGTGAAGCATCATAATCGTTATTATTCTAGTGAAGATTATTACGTTAGTTACCTCATAAACCGGAGCTTACGAGCTAATCTGAGACAAATCGTTTGTTTGCAACTATCCCATCACGTAGGGACTTGATTAATTTATAAACTGGTTAATTACTACAGGCGGCTACAGATATAATTAGACCTCGGTTATGTTACTAATTATCAAACATTACTGACTAGGTTGTAGTTAGTTAATCCTCAGGTAATACAACGTGTAATTGACTCCGGATATTTGGCATTTTTAAATTATCAAAATATATTATATTAAGGTTTTTTAAGTAAACCAGCTAATTAGTAGAACACGCAACTTGTATACTGTAGTAATTATTAACAAAAAGCAATATAATGTACATCTAATACATATTTTTTGTTTGTACATCAATGCGTAATATCGATATACCGTTCAATGCCATCACTATAAAGCTACTCGTAGCAGTAGGACTAATTTTATTGGTTGGATTTAGGAATCCACGATAATATACAGATACGGAGAACTTATTTCGTTCATCGAATTTTTTCAGACAAAGTCAATTTGTGAAAAGGAAATTTATACTGTAATTTATTTTTGTGAGGAACCGTATTTGCGAAAGTAATATTTTTATGTTCCAAGCTTCGTTTTTGCATTGATATAATTAAGTGCTGGAGTTGACATTATTATATTTGCTCATATTTTTTAAAGGTATCAGTGACCACAAGTACCAATCGAAATATTTGGCTGAAAACGTTTAGAAAAAAAAAAATAACACTAATAAATAAAACACATTTATTAGTATAATGTAGAACCAGTATGTAATGTATGTGTATAATAAATATAGATACAATCTTAATAAAGCAGTGCGTTAGTAACCGGCTTGCGTTTCACTCGTTCCCGCTACTAGCTGCATATATGTATAACAGTGGCGACGATCTACCCGCGATTGTACAATAAAAAGTTACAATGTCTAGTACACCATTTGGGATTTTGAATATTTTCGACCACAATATGCAAACGTAGAAGACATATATAGGTCGCACAACTCAATATTTCATTGCAAATGACATCAATGAGCAGACAGATCATGCGGGAAAGAAAATAAA
>DWPT01006868.1:0-11166 GCA_018251895.1 Agathymus mariae mariae
CTTCGCTCCGCGTATTCCGCAAAAAACAGAAGTCGAGCACGACTTACAATCTCCTTTGAATGAACATAAAATAAAATGAATTTCACAAAACGCGCACGCGATATCGTGACTAAAAATGACGACAGAAAATAAATGAAATTACAGTAGGTATACACTTTCTTATGTTTCTGGAACCAAGTTCATACCGGAAACGAGCATTTTTTAAAACTTAAATCAAAGAACAATCTATGCTGATTATTTTTGGAAATAAATTTAACAATATATTGCATGACTAATTAATTATGAAATAAATTTATAATTTATATTCAGACTTAATACAGGAAAAGAGAAACAAAAATATAGTCAATTTGTCAACAGGAAACAATTAAACATTTCTATTTTTGTTTATGGTTATTGCATTTCATAGATATTTCAAAAGAATAGGAATAAAGCCCTGTATGGAGCCGTAAGGTTACATTAGACTATCCATAGACCAAAGAGCTACATCAACAGTGTAACAGCGAAAGAGATCCGAATTGCGAAATCGTTTATGAGATCCGGTCGCTTAAAAACTCAATATACTCGTGTCACGATGAAGTGACGCTCCGGCACTCTCTTGGTTTCATACATTTAGTATATAGACGCACACATTTTCGTAATGTCATGTAGTGTAGACAAGATGGACAAGACAAGACAACTAGCTCGACGATTGTTATCAAAAGGTATCATAAGTCCTAACGTATGGGATAAAAAAGAGAATGACGTAGATTCAACATTTTTATAATATATTATTTTAAAAAGCAATTAAGCTTCTAATATTTTATTTTGTATTATAAAAAGAATTTATGTTGATACTGATGGTAAACATTGCTTAACCCTGCGCAGGTCTACTCTCCGTCACATCATTACTTATAATTAAGCCATATAATTTTTTTACACCTCAACACACAGACTAATTTAAGCGTAGATGTAAATATTTTTTAATATATGTTAGTCTGTGTTTAGTTTATCAGCTGTCAGTGTCATTAACGACCGACCAAGGACTAGTAATGAAAAAAAAAATATGATATTGAGTAATTTTCTTTGATATTGGTGTAATTTTGGTCTTTATTTTATTTTTACAAATTAATTAACTTAGACATTGAATTCAACATCCGTGTAACTTAATATATATAATTATAAAATGGTGAATAGAAACCTTTGTGCATCATTGTTTAGGTTATGAGTGCTAAAGGTTACTCATATTTTTCGGTTTTTCAGCATTCCTGTCGTCAGTTATTGTATAGTCCGGCCCGTTGGAAATGTATAGTGCCAGTGAATATAAAACCAACTATTGTTTATATCAAAACAGACCAGGTATCTCTTTTTGAAAAATTCGATATCCCATATAGAAATGCAGTACGTCGAAATAGACAGTAAAGTAAAACTTATTTGTATTTTTTTGAATTAGATAATTATTATGACTTAGTTATTAAATTAGTATATATTTACTTTTCAACAATCCGCAAGCACAATGTATGATGGTATATACTTCTATACATGAATAGAACCTCACTTCCTCCCACAAAGGAAAACATGCAGTTATGATAAATAGAAGTATAAACCAATATACTTACCGTCACCGACACGTGTTTCTCTTCGAAACGGAGTATTATCAGGCTGAGTAGACCCTGTGTGTTATCCACAAAGATGGTTTGGTGGTAATTTAATAACAATGAATTTCCGCAAAGTAACACCTAATAATATCAACTGTTATGACTTTGGTTCTGTATTGAAAGTATTTATAACCAAGTTTTCATACAAAGGTTTGTAACTAACAGGATTACTTCCACACAGGATGTGGTGGTGGTACACTCGGCCATGTTATGTTTATGTTATACATATTGATGTCATATTCAGATTTTTTTTATATAACTGATCAATTCCTACATATATGCATTTTGGCAATGACAGAGTTAATTTTAAAAATCTCAGTTATTACTATTAAGAACCCTTTAACACTAGAAAATTCTGGCATTTAAACAAATTCTTGTATGAAATTTTAATAAAACAGATGTCACAAGAATGAATTCTGCTTTATTTTATTGTTTCAATAAATATTCAATTCATTCAATTTTCAAGTTTCAAGTTTCAATAAATATATAATTGAAATAATTTGGCTTCAATCCAATCAAATTTATGGAAAGATTTGTTTAGATCAATCTGTTCCTAACAAACTGAGTGACCACTGGAAATGAATTTGTATTTAAAACATACATAAAAATGAATATATTAATTGAATTCTGTTTGAATACAATTATATGTAATGAATTAATAAAATACATAGAACAAACACAAAAAGTACTTTACCAAAATCCAAATGTAAATTGCTTGTTTCAATTAAACACCTCAAAACTGTCTAGATATTTCTAGATGTTGTCCTACTTTGTCTCTCTAGTTTGACATATATTTCTGCCTTCATATAGGCTATCCATTATTAATATTGTTATTATCAATCACATAATTAAAAGGACTTTGTTTTTATAGTACACAATACAAGAATGTCGCCAGTACTCAAAAAAAGGGTTCTTTTCGTCCATAATAGAAAACATAAAAGAAGATATAGCCAAAAATAAGGAAATGAAGGATAACATCAAAAAATTTAGAGAAGAAGCACAAAAGCTAGAAAACTCAGAGGCTCTGCAGGCAGCGAGAAGGAAATTCCATGCCGTTGAGTCTGAAGCCTCTAAAAGTTCTGAGGTGTTTAAGGAAACAATTGAGGGTATCAAAGGAAAAATGGAGCATGTTCTGGAGGAGGCCAGTAAAACGGAGATTGCGAAAAAGGCTGGTGAGAGTTTTGTAATCAGAATTATTTATGTGGCATATGTTAGTGCTACAACTGTATGTAAAGGTTTTATTACTCTTTTCATGTGGGAGTAAGTGATTGTTCAGTTAGACCTCCCCTGGTGTTACAGAGGTTTAAGGTCAGACTGTCAGCAAGTTACCTCTCCTTGTTAGTCAACTATTGACATAATATTTTGTGTCCGTGGTTGCAACGCAGTAACATTGACTTTTACATCATTTTTCAATATTAAGCATTTTTTATAACAATATTACTTGTACCTTTCACTGTAACATCTGTTTATAATTTTGAATACAGATAATTTGCTTAGTCACAATATTTATAGTGTGAAAAAGAGTATTTAATTTACCAATAATAATATTTAGACATTGAAATCCAATATAAGTTGTAATAGTCTGTTATAAACAATGTGATTTCTTTTACAACATATTATTTACAAACAAACAATCACAAATACAAACTAGGTATGACTGATTTTCTATACTTTATATTAGCCTATCTCTAAAGTTAAATGTACTGCTAGAACATTAGTGTGTGTTGAGCCATGCATCTTACTGCAGGTAAAATAACCGAGGACATATCTAAAACCGCCAAGGACGCCGCCGAAAGTATAGCAGACAAAAGCCAGAAGCTGGGTCAAACCTCCGCCTTTAGAACCATATCACAGGTAATGCATGACTGTCATACTCACACACATATAAAAGCAGGCAAAATGTGAGGTCCCATGAATATTGTATGTTTGCAGGCAACGGAAGTGATGAAGAACGAAATAACACCGAGAGGCCTGGAAGGAAGAGTCTATACTTCTCCTGTTTCTTTAAGAAAGAGGGTTGAGGTATGTACTTTTATTAACCCTGTCTCTGGTTAGCAATCAGTGGTAGGCTAGTGCTTTAGCGTTTGTCTCTCGCACGAGAAACCGGTTAGAATTCTGTACGCGCCCTAAACATTTCAAATTATATGTCTATTACAAATTTCTTGTTACTCGCTACGGCAAAAGAACACTTCGTGAACAAAACCTGCATACGAGACTACTCCATAATGTTTTCAAACGTGAGTGAAGACTGTTAACCCGCATGACCAGTGTGGCGGACTGCGGCCTTCATTCCTGTTAATGTAAGAGGATCAGAGCCGATCGAATAGGAAACGATATTACGGTATAGATGAATATATTGATGCCGAGGACATCTGGAAATAACAGTGTCCAAACCGGCTCCGCGCAGGTTTAAACTTACTTTGTAATTACGATGTGTAGTTTTAAAAGATATCCTGAGGAGTTTCTTTCGCCGTTTCTTCTCAATGTCAAGGCGCATTTTCGAAACGATCGCAATAGTAGAAGCAAAAACGACGCGCATAAGTGTATTTATAAGGTACCTACATGAATTGGAATTTGTTCAGTCGGTTACGAATGTAGTAGTTCAATGAATGTGACGTCGGCAGGTGGCGGCGGACGAGCGCACGTTCGAGCCCGACACGGAGACGGTGGGCGTCGAACTGCACAAGGACTCGCGGTTCTACCAGCAGTGGGAGAGCTTCAAGAACAACAACCAGTACTTCAACAAGGTATTCGTAACTCACTGCCGTTTTATTTATTATCCACTATCAATTTTGTATATGATATTACGAAACGAAAATAAACATTTATCGTCACATAAAAATTTACTCCTCGCTCGACTAAATAGTATAAGAATATTGAGACTAGAGCGTGTTTGTTTTATACATAGACTTATTTCACACACGGCAAATTAAATACCGCGTACAATTTGAACTGTTGATGACTTGAGTGTCAAATTTATACCGACGCGTTTGGTAGTTAAGTAAAGGAGGACGTCGGACGCGCCTGCTGAGAAGACGAACGACTTTCGGTTTATATTTTTCATGAACATTAATTATTGTAGCACGTGTTTTTTGCGATAAACATAAATCTAATTGTATACTGGAATTAATCTCTTATTGAAGTTGTAAGTATGGGAAAAAAAACTCCTAGGGAGGTCCTTGTCGGTTCTTCTTCCGGGATTTATAGAAGCGATAGCGTAGTATGACGTTCGAATAGTGTTTGTAAAAACTAACTTTGAATAAATATTATTTTGTTCTTTAGTTCTTATCCATTTTCTACATTATTATGTCCCTCGGTTACTTGCAGGTGTTAGATTGGAAGATAAAATACGAAGAATCGGAGAACCCAGTAGTACGAGCATCGAGATTCATGACCGAGAAGGTGAGCAGCCTGTTCGGAAACATCTTCGAAAAGACTGAACTGTCTAAAACGTTAACGGAAATATGCAAAATCGACCCAACGTTCACTGCACAGAAGTTTTTGGAGGACTGCGCCAACGACATCATACCGAATATTCTCGAAGCGATGGTCCGGGGCGACTTGGACATACTGAAGGACTGGTGCTACGAGGGAGTCTACAACATCCTGGCGACGCCCATCCAGCAGTGCAGGCAGCTGGGATACCGACTGGACTCGAAGATCCTGGACATCGAACAGATCGAACTAGTCATGGGGAAAATGATGGATCAGGGTCCGGTGCTGGTGGTGACGTTCCAGTCGCAGCAGATAATGTGCGTGAGGGACGCTAAGAACAACGTGATAGAGGGCAGTCCGGACAAGGTTATGCGAGTGAACTATGTGTGGGTCCTCTGTCGAGATCCCCAGGAGTTAAACCCCAAGGCTGCCTGGAGACTACTGGAGCTATCCGCCAACAGTGTAGAACAGTTGATATAGTGTATTATTTATACTGTAGTTTAATTATATCGTTGGACTTATTAATGTTTTTGGTACGTTTGCCTGCCCCACGTCAAGTGGTATGGTGTCAGCGATGTTATTAGTTTGAACGACGTGAATCTCAATAGATTCACGTCGTCATTCAACAACAACAACAATTTGTTGAATATCTCTCGGCGGGTTACTCTAGTTAGTACAATCTGTGACCACCGTCGAAGTGAACACTACATACACTAGTGTACGAGACTGTGCTTTAAATATAATTTTAGCGAAGACTCAAGATATCATTGTGAAGAAAAATATAGTATTGGATTTGTTCAATATTGAAATTATTGGTTCATCAATGGTGTTATTAATGTCTGTTAAGATTATAATTTATATAAATATGGATGCACTGTGTTCCGTTGGTGGTCATCTACCATTTCTTGTAGGAGTACAGTTTATATTCGTTGCGTCTATCGTACATATAGTACAATCCAGTTTATATATAATATATGTATCTATTAAAATTTTTGTTTCATTTATTATACATTTATTTTTGATGACCCCATAGCCCAGTTGGTAGTGACCCTGCCTTTCGAGCGAGGGGCTACGCGTTCGATTTCCGGCTGGGGCAGACATTTATGTGACAGGTAAATATTTAGGCTCGCGGGTCAAAGAAGTTTGTGATGGCACCCGCAACACAGGGTATCCTAGTGCGGGGGTGTGAGTGTGTAAGCGTTTAAACATTTTTGTCAAAAAAAAAAGGTTTTAGCTCCTTTTTCGATGCATTCCAGTTGATGTATAAGTTCAAATATTAATCGATGAGTGTATATAAGGAAACGTTTATTTGGTCTAGAGTGTGATACGTTACGGCCTCAACTACTCGGTGGGCCAGTACGATATCAACACGATTAATATTTTAAGTTTTTATGTTGATATATTACAAGGTAGGTATTTTCATAGTTTATTAAAAATTCTATTCTCACTTATTGTGTTACTAAACGACATGATCAATCGCCTCTAGCGGTATCAGTGAAATGAAAGGCAAATTCCAATAAACATTGTTTTATTAGAGGCACATCGAAGGAGACGGACAGGCGCCATCGCAAATGATAGTATGTATATACAATTAACATAAACATACGTTAGTGCTAGCCCTACGTGAAAGTCACTGACGTGACGGCCATTACAACGAAATGAACTACCGGTGACTAGGTTACCAACAAATGTAAAACTAACGGAATGTTGCCATTAGATCACTTACAAAATAAAGAAAACAACGTGGTCTATCAAAATGTTTACTAAAGCTACCAAAATTAGGTCCAAACATATCATTTCCATATTAAGTTTTCCTAATACAATAGATTTAATAGTTAACCTAAATTAACTTGTAAGCCGCGTAATATAAAAAAAAACTACAGTGATCTGGAAATAAACATTTTCCTAAACCACGACGAATAACTTAAAATACTTAACTGAAAAAAATTAATCTAATTTGTAAAACTTAATCGCCTATTAAATAATAAATCTAAAACGTGCACAAAATATTATCATTTAATATAATTACTTTTAAGTTATGAAAATACGCCAAAAAGCTCGATCACATTTAACAATACAGTTGCAAGTGTAAAAATAGCGTAACAATAGTTCAGTGTTGCCACAAGTATCACTTCGCCAGAGTAACCACTACATACTAATTGTCGGTTTTGTTCTAAACCCCTCGCGTCACAACCGTGCAACTCTCCCTACACATAAATACTTTGTTCGACAAAACAATTTAAATGGTAATAATAGGTAACACTAAAGGAATCGATTCAATATATATTATATACAATAGATTACGTGAAACTGGTAAACGAGAATGTAACAAAGGACCTTGTATCGTGCCCCTGCAACCCGCGGACATACCTCACGTGACAGTCAGTAGCCGCGGTACACTTCGGACCACAACGTAGAAGCGACTTGTTTTGACATAGTGTGATCACAAATACCACTACCGTCTTTAGATCTACAACAATATCGATTATCGAGTAAATAAAACGACATTACATAATTATGCATTCAGTTATCAAGTTACTGATATATACCATTTAATTTGTTTGGTCGCGTACACACCGTTCACACGATGTAAAACATTACGAAACAAGCTTAATGTGCTAAGTTGCAATTAATTCAAATAATTTATCATTTATAATAAATTGTTAGGCCGGACCCAGCAGTGGGAACGTGGGGTGCTATGATGCTTAATTATATCACGATTAAATATATTTTGCAGTCGATATTTGTTGTGAATTAGCAATTTATCTTATCCATATAAGCAGAGAAATACACTTTTAAATATATATTTAGAAATATTGATTAGTAATTAGTATTCAATACAGGTTTAAATCTCAATTCTTAATTAATGAGATGATTGGTATGTGGTACCAAGTTGTTCACGACAAAATGAACAGTACCTTCAGTGTATAAATGGGATTACAAATTAAGTTTTTTGCCACATGTATATGTTTTTGTTTTCCTGTAAACAATTCCATATTTGGGGCTAATACAATTTTAATTTTGAAAATAAAATGTGTCCAAAATATTTACGTTCAATGTATAACTTAAATGAGTTTACAAATGTGTAAATAATGCCACAAAAGTAGTTCCCTTTTTGTACTTATACTACAATCGGTACTTTTGGTACTGCACAGAAATGCGAAGTGTACTCGTTGCCGTAACGCGGTCGCATACATATTCCTATTATTTTTTCGTACGAGTTTTAATGAAATTGTACTTGCGTTTGTCTTTTCAGTAAATATTAATAGCATGTAGAAACATATAAGACAAGAAAATTTTAATTATCAAATATTTGATGTTAAACTAGGTATTCATATAATTAAAATTAGATGAATACTTGAATAGGACAGTAGGCGGCTGTTAAGATCAATTTGAAACATTTCAAACTTACTATCAGTGGAAATGCAATATTTTAAGATTAGCGAAAAGAAAAGATGGATCGCTAAACAATCGTTATATGTCACTATCTCATAGATTCTTTTTTTATTATTAGAGCTGTATTCCGTTCCCATAGATGTCAATCTTTCACATTGTTCATTTTTTAATTACATCAGAGAAGACTTGACATCACATAACCACGATCATTTAAGGCTCGACTCGTTTGTATCCAAAAACGTCACACCTCACAATCAAGTGAGGTTACTTTACAAATCTACTAAAATATGTTTAATAATCAAAACTGAATTAGACGAGACGAGGCTTAATTTCTCGTCTGTAGGAATATGTAGCATACGGTGTGTTCGCTACGGTGCGTGTGTGGTGGTGAGTGGGTGGTGATGGTGGAGGAGTGGGAGGCGGTGGCTCAGTCGACGAGCCACTGCATGACGCTAGTGTCGAGCCCACCGGTGGTCACGAGCCGCGTGTCGTCGGGCAGGAATCGCACGCACGTCACGTGCGACGAATGTCCGCCGTACTGGTGGCACAATGACTGCAACACAACATTTTCATATACATAAAAATAATAATAACCCTCGCACTGGGATCGTGTCTGACATACACGAATATGACATAACGAACACCCACGATCCGTAGGCTAATATGTAGCTGTCACATAAATATCGCCCGGCGGGCGGGGTCACTCCCTACCTCACTCACGGGCTAGAAGACGACGCAAATAATTTGAATGGAATGAGGGAATAAGGCGATGTGTCGGCTGGATACGACATATTTTAATTAGGATGTTTCAGACGAGAGGTTTAATTATATCTCATGTTAAATACTGTGAGTGAATGTACTATTTGTTGCGAATTAATTCTGTTTTATTAGCACGGATCGATATCATATACGATCGATATTAATACGAGAGCAGCCCGAGACGGTCGGTTGGAGGTAAACCGACCTCCTTGTGGAGTCTACAATATTAGTTTTTAGCTACAGTCCTCTTGTGCAGTTCTAGCTTAAATTATAACCAATAAATACTATAGTGGCCACCGCCGCCCGTGGACTGCAGCAATACCAGGAGGGCAACGAAGCTTTGACGGCTGAGAAGGAATCAAACAGGCTTCAATGGACAACTTGAATAACAGGAATAATAATTATAAGTAGAGTAATTTGTGATCGGCGATAGGCACCTATTGTGTTCCCGATGTTCTAGTGATAGTGTATTTTCTAAATAACGTATTGTTATGAAAGTCCGGAACAACTGAGGTGACCTAAAGCCTGCGTACTAAAATAAGAAGTACTTGGTGTACATTAGACAACTCTTTCCCCTACACCTTGTATATAGGGGCGAATATCGTATACGCAGATTTTTAACACCTGCGTCATCGATTGTCCCAATGTTTTGTAAGGAATGTTGAAGTGACAACAAAATCGTAGATTTCTGGATTACCGGGAAAAAGCGGTATGAATAAAGAACAGGATCGCCTACGGGTCGCTCGGTTGTTGAACACGGAAGCGACGAGTTCTCTCTGCAAGCGAAGTACTTGGGATCACCGGGTGAGACAGCCGATAGGCAAAAGTTTATTTTGGCGGGGTTTAACTGATTTTGACCCGACCAGTATATCCCGTGATTAAGAGCCATATCAGCGCCGAAAAGCGTTAACTTGCAGACTTATCCGACAGCTTGTTAACACTGGTCATCACCACAAGTCCTGATCGCTCACCTTGGGCTGGGTGACCGGGTACGCGAACAGCTTCACCTTGCCGAAGTCGTCACCGGTGGCGGCCAGTCGGCCGTCGTGCGACCTACGAATTAATATAACAATTATACTGTTAGGCGTTGAAGAGAAATGTGAGTGCAATGTCACATCGCTTATGTTAAGCTTAACTATAAAAGTCGATAGAAATCCGTGCTAGAGCCATTTCGCAATTTGCTGTTCCAGCGTAAGCAGCTCTCTGACATTTCGGCTTTAGTCGAATCGCTGTTCGAATTTTGTATTAGTTAAAACATCAATTATAGTAAACACACTCATTAAACGTAACAGGTTCTCACGGTTTGTATATTTTAAAATGATGGTTTAGCTATCTTTATTAATGGCTGCTGCTCGTGACCGAAACGGTAGTAGGAGCCATAAATGATGAGCATACATGAGTTGGCAAACTATCTAAACGATTAAATGACTTGAACATATTGTACATACAGTATACAGTATATTGTCTGTACAGCTACTGACCTAGTGCACGAGTTGATGTCGGTGCCGTCCGCGTTCTCGGGCCAGACGCCGATGGTGTTGAATGTGATGGGGCACGTGTTGGTCGCCCACGTCACGTCACGCATCGACGTGGGCGACGTCACCTGACGACACGTCGTAGCGTTCCCTGCGACACGACACATTGACGATACACATTAATCGTATTGATTCCACGGCAGGCGTCGCGGGGATACGTGGGCGAGTACGTCTCAATCTTGTAATATCCTTAGGTCGATCTAAATATTTTTTTTTTATATATTTCAAATAGCCGACAAAACAGCAGACAAAGGACATCAATAAGATCAAAGGTATTGCTGATGCGTTGTCGACCAGGATTTTTTTTTTTGAAATGAGAAGAAGGTATGGAAGAAAGCACTGACTCTCAAGCCCCCAGCCGGAACACGACGAGTCGTTTGGCGGCTGACTCAAGCAGGAGGGTGGTA
>DWPT01006869.1:0-11166 GCA_018251895.1 Agathymus mariae mariae
GGACCTTAAAATGGAAATTAATGGCTATTGTCTGGAATTAACAATGTTGGTTGTGGAATGTATACACGACGAGTATGTTTAAGTATAAGTACACGGAACATTTGATATAAACCATACGCATTTTTAGCATACCAGCCGTTTGAGTTATAAACATTTTAATTTATGATAAATTTTTATTAGTATTTATAAGTATTAAGACAACACGCTAGCTACGTACATGTTGTATCTGTCTACCAGTTGAAGAGTGTAAGCATCTTTTGGCGTATAAGAAGTTCCATCCAGCGCCGAGTATACATAGGTCAACGTCCCGCTACTGAACAATGGATCAGGCAATGGCGCTGTTCTGTTGGAGACCGATGGGATTTGTACCATCCAGCTTAATACACTCATCTACTTGTTGGTGATTGTACCACTTTATCTATTATCATCCTACTAGAATTAACAGTGAAACAGCTCTAACGTGTTTCCGTGTGTGTTTTCCGTCGTGCACAGTTCGTCAGCGTAGCGGACTATGATCTTAATCCCTCTCATTGTCAGAGAACACCCGAGCCCAGCAATGGAACAGTATGGGTTTGTTCTGATAATGGATATTTATCGATAATTAAATGAACTAATTACTACTTAGGACTTAATTCGAACTTGCATTTATAAGTCGGTCGCAACCAACCTTGGATGGTTTAATATTCAACGCAACCAGCAATGTCAAAAGTACAATAAGGTAAATTTTTATATGAAACTAGAAATCTTTTTATTATCACACTTCACATTTTCGCAACGTCGCAGTGTAGGCAATCGATATATAATAATACAATGCTAGTAACTGCAGCAAAATGTACCTCAGTACGGAAAGCATAATTCAATCAGCCCGTTCACTTTCCGCACTATTCTCCTGACAGTATGTTCATGCACTGTATTAAATACTGCACTTGGTCACAGAAGTCGGACCACTGATACGTATCAACAACAAAAATTAGAATGGTGTTTATTAATTACTGTGAAACGTACTTATATTATTATATCGAATAAGTGTTCCTCGGTCCCCGTCAATTATGAGCATAGACATAGACAAGCAAAACTGGCATCTGTGAAGTATTTAAAACTGAACTTAAGTTTAATTTAAATGAAGTTTCTTTTGTATTTATTTGAAGTTTCTTTTATACTTATTTCATCGCGTAAACTGCGTTTTTTAATTTTTTTATGCTCTACTTTGTTTACAATTCTTCCAAAATTTTCTATTACAAAAGTAATTGGTGAAAAATTTTTGGGCATAAAAATGTTGTTATTGTCATATTTTATTCTTTACGGTACTTAGAAAATTTAAAGGAAAAGGAGGCACACTCACTCACTCGCTTATCATTAGTGTTAACGTTATAGAGCCTACCCGTTAAGCAACCAGGACCGTATTGTTTTAATTTTAGCATGAGGTATGTATAGGTCGAACACAGTGATTAGAACTTTTATACGGCTAGTCTGGGGCCATTGCATGTCTGTTACTTCCGTCGTATTTATTGTTCCTTCCCAAAACTTACGATAGGAAAAACAACTATAGCACTTGTAAGAACATTGTGTGCTATCTCATCCTAGCTACAGGTTAAGGGTACGATCTTATGATGAATTATATTACTAAATATTTCTTAAAGCTTTTTATTAGAATCGGTACAATCACAACCTATAAATCTTCCCTATAAATCACAACTTAACAACGAGTATGCTTAGAAAAAAAACTCATTAGGCATGAACTTGTTGAGAGGGGGTCGTTCATATTAATTAGTTTTATATTTCAATTAGTCGTTGAATTTTAAAAGGTATAAAATGATAATGAAGCAATTTTTTCACCGCCAAACTTACATTGATTTTTCTAAATTTTACTAGCGTTTAATTTTCTTATTATGAAACATAAAAAACGTAAGTTAATTCAAAAACTTTCCCTATGTTCAGTAACGCCATCTATATTTTTAAACCGATAACAAATATAAGATAAAAACATTACTGTTGTTTATTATTGTTATATTAATATTCAATATATTTGAGATAGTTAAGATTGGATTTGATTAGGTCATTTATATTGTGTTGAGATGTGGCATTAGTCAAAACAAATCGTTACCACTGTGTACCAAATTTTGGATGACAAATTTGTTCGCTTTACTCATGTATCACTCTTAGAATTTAACTAAAAAATTAATCGCTACAGTTTGTCAATCCATGAATGAATGATAAAAAAAATAACTATCGTTCCAATTCTCAATCGAAATGATGTATGTGATTGCAGCCATTGTAATTATTTTGAGATTATGCCGCTACCGACTGATCGTCATTGTCTATGGTCACGAATATTCAAATCCACATTATACGTAATGGATATTCAACTTTATAACATACTGGTATGACATAAAAGCTATTGCGGTTACAATGAAACAATTATTAATAGTGTATGAGAAATGCGTGCGAAAAATGGATTGGGAAATGTATGGTGCAATTTTGTTGGCATTGTATTCCTACTGTGCACGTCGGCGCGGCGTTCGTATTTTGAAATTTGAGAACAAACTGTCATAATTTGACGTATATCATGGCTGTGGTGTGTATGGCTGAACATCAGCGTTATAGCAGTACTGCCATTCACCCATCGACCTTCAGAAATTACTATGAGCTCACTAAATCTAGTGGAAACTTACTAGTCTCTTTAGTTAATCAAGAGTAAAACGCGAATTTAAACTAACGATTTCCATACGTTAACTATACTTTGCATGTTCTAAATCACTACACAATGAAAACCTCAATAATTTAAAAGCTATGAATATCAGTAGCAATAACCTGCCATGTAAGGGATTTAACACTAATTGGACAACAGAAAAAAAGGATTCCAAGCTTCTTTCTTGATCGGCAAATTTTAGGGATAGCCAAGGTCACCATTCACCAGCAAGTGGCCCGACTGCTAGATTGTCACCTATTTACATTTAATATGTATGTGTAATTGTCAGAAAGGAAATTTTAATGGTCGCAGTATAGCTATACTGTATTACTGGTTGTAATAAATAATTTAAGTTGATGGGCAAGGTCGCACCCACGTAATTTTCAGTCAACGTTACTTATCAGTACCCCGCTCGAGCGACTGACTACTTGGTAGTTTTAACAGACATGACAATAAATGTTATCTACGTGACTGTATGTTTCCGTGGTTTTTACAACGCATAAACTGATGCGCGTGGGCGTTCTATAGAAATGCAAACTTGAGACTATATTATTATTCACATTTATATTTGCAATAGTTGGGGTGATATTATAAATTTTTCAAACTTTTTGTACTACTACTGAGATAATTACTTAATTAACTCAACATTTCATCATTGAACGTTATCGTTCGTAATTAATAATTGTGTCCTAATTAATTAAATTATGCTCATTATAACACATACCAATTAAATTAATTAATTAACAATTTCTTCTCAATGTTGAAAGTTTTTAAAGATATAAATGTTCTTATTCCATTTCAATTTACAATGAACTAAAAAACAAGATTCGCAAATCAAAATTATGCGTTTTTTCATCTATCAAAACCTACCCAAATATATATTTATTAGCGGAGTTCTGTCATTAATTAAATATTTAGTGAAATCCGTCACCAATTGCAATGTTCATTGTGGTTCTCACTATGACGACTTGTGCAAGATATCACCAATGTTTCACTAAGGTCATAATTCACTCCATTCCTCGAGTGCGGAGTGATGAATCTTTGAGTTTTATCGATAAATTTAAGGTATGCAAATTTCTTAATAGTTTCGCCAAAACACGACACTTAATTTTTTAACATATTGTGCAGATACACACTAGAAAAAATTAAGCTGCTAAATTCGCTGCTTGTGTGACAACTTATACGAGAGTTTACTTTTTATCTGTACCCATTGACGTAATTCCGTAAACAGATGTACATTAGTAGCACGGCAATAAAAGTGAGAGTGGCCGGAACAGAGCCGGTGTTATATCTCAAGTGGACCGGTTATGCAGGGCTCGCTCGACATGGAGTGCAAGTGCTGAAAACTTAGAACTTTGAGGCCGGTTTTGTATCGAAGTGCAGAACACTGGAGTTGATATTAAAATTAATGTAGTAAAATAGTAAATACTTCTAATATTTAGATACTTACTATTCACTACTTTACTATTTAGAAACAATATATTTTTTTTAATTATAAAGGAGAAACTATTTTCTTTAAGTGCACAGATAAAATTTTCTTAAATTAAAGATACTGTAAACGTTTTAAGCATTTTAAACAATCTAACCTAAAAACTTTCTACGTTTATACACATATAATTCTGAAGTTGTATATTGCATAACTGCGCCATGTTGAAAGTTTTTAAAGATATGTTCTAATTACATTTTAATTTACGATGAACTGAAAAACAAGATACGCAAATCAAAATTATGCGTTTTTTTAATCAATCGATACCTACCCATGTATATTAAGTCTATTCAAAGACCATCAAGCATCCAATAGTCCATTAATAATCCGAGAAATAAAATCCGAGATAACAATGAGAAAAAATTGTTTTATTGAAATTCAAAGTTCTTTTTAATATTTCGTACTTAATCTTTTAATTACAAATATGAAAACGTGAAATATGTGTGTGGTGTTAATTGTCATCCGTGTAATCAAAGACCATGAGTTAATAAACTTGGCTGAATCCGAAAAATGCCATAACATCTGGTATGTCTCGTTAGGAATTTTAATATAATGTGCCGCTTTTTAATGCTAACGTTTTCCTTATAGAGTTAAATATAAAAACGATCATGTAAAATTAAAAACATTCTCTTGTATGAACCTTTAAGTAGTATCACCGTTACATATCATATTTTTTTTAATTTGTTTAGGGTATTTTCAACTGTCGAACTTTAACCAAAGAGGTTTAAAAAAATGATTTTTAAGGTTCGTTCATCTGATGAAATAAAACAGAACCTTTATAATATATGTGATCACAAGCGTGTTTGTCCGTCTCTCACACGCGAATATCTCCGAACCTATTGGATGGATAAGTTGGTGTATCAACAAACATAAAATATTTCATATCTTGTTGTGAAATCCAGACGGAAGGCTGAGAATTATGAATGAAAAATTAAAAAAACAGTTCAAATACATCAAGCTGCGTATCAAATGAAGGGTCTATCAAAGCAATGGAAATGAAAAACACATATATACAATAAAACTGGTACGCTAGTTTTTATTAGGCCATTAGGCCCTAGTCTAAAGACATATATACCTAACTTGATTCTGACCTAAACATGAAATTAATATTTTCGACAAGTTAACTTGTTATGTTTCATGTAATCCGGAATATATAAAAATAATTAAGTTTACGGAGCTACATTGATATCTAAAATTATTATTCAATAAATATAACATTCTATTGGCGAATCAAAATTGACGTACCAGGTAAAACACAACAAATTTTCAGAAAATTTATGTCGGATGTTTATATAATTGTAATATTGATGCTATTTTTCACTCACATTGGACACAAAGTTCACACTGGCTCATATGACTATATTATTTTGACATATGTAATGACGCAAAGCTTACGTAGGTCCTGTATAAAATACCTTCATATGTTACATATCACTTCAAGCACTAAATAACATTCGACCTTATTTTGAATCATGACCAATATCGAAGTTATTTCAGACGGATGACAGAACGTGATCATGTAGGTAGCGGCATACAGACGTTAATAGTAAAAGGATCTCCAGTACAAGGTCGCGTACGTAGACACGATCTACTTCACAATCGGTATAATATTATGTACGGTGTTTAAGTGTTCCGTTATTGGGTTAACTGTAACCGGAGAGGAACGGAATGTTCACCTTTGTATCAGTTTCGCGACTGCTGAACCGAAAAACTGGCTGGTACCCTTTATTGTATGCAACTGGTAGATTGGATAATTAAATCTTAACAAACTGATGTCCGCTGTCAATTCATTATTTTGAGGTGATGACGTCGCGGCTATGACGAAATTGCCATTGATAACATGCACAATGTATAGACGTTATTTGATATACATTTACATCTAAAGTACACCTAGATTATCAATAAAGGTTCCTTAAAGAAGACACAATGAAGAAATTGAACCCTTCGACAAAGTTCCAGACAAGAGCTTGGATTAGTGAAGATTGTGATAGGATACCTTTGATCTTGGCTCATTGTGATTTGAAGGAATATCTTTGCTGGTTGTCGGTGGTTGGTGGTCATTGATATCATGAGATGATAGTTCTAGACCAGTTCTCCGGAGAAAAGCCCACTGGGTTTTGCGTCAAAACACGTAACAAAAAAAAACACCTATTTTATTGACTGCCGGTTAACTCCTCGATCGACAATGTATTTACCAGAGTAAATTTTGTGTTAAAGCTTTATTGGCAGGATACTTTAACTGCAAATTTACAACATTTAGTGCAAGCCATGTGGTTTGAGCGCGTAAGAATAACACGATTGATGGGCCCTGAGCCTTAAAAGTTTAAAATTGAGATGTTAAGTATTTCGTCCCAAATTTGATAACAAATAAACACAACCCAATCAAGTAAAGCAAGAAAGGGTTTCTAGTACATTTATATAGTTAATCCGCTTTACCGTGCAAGTGTAAATGTGTCAAATTAATTATTTTCTTCTCCCGATGGAGAGCATTGAGATCACAGTCCAGGATTTTATCGAATCACATTATTTTAGAACATAATGGTTTAACTGGTTAATTATTATTGAAATTATATTTATATAGAAAATATAAGTATTTACAAAAGATAATATAGTATAAGGTAATATAATATATAAGGATAATAAGGTAGTTTTTCTGAAGCGAAGCAAGGGCAGTTTGCTAGTAGAAAATAATATTAGATCCAATCTACTATATAATACTATATAATACATTATAGATAACTATAATATCGTGTTGTACAGTGGATCAAATAATTCCTACTATAAATTTAAAATTATCCGAGTAATCGCCAATGTTACTAAACCTCAACATTTATATACTGGCCATTTAAGTATTTACATAAAGATACATTCCATTAGACGTAAATTCCGATCGCAAGGATCTGAAACACTCCCGGAACACAGTCGCATGTCGCAACGTCTACATTGCAGTGTGGTGTTATTCTGCAACAGTGGTAACTACTGTTCTTACTCAGATATAAGGGTGGTAGAGTGGAAAAGGAATAGGTGGTACAATAAAAAATATATGATTAAATATATTTTATTCTAA
This sequence comes from Agathymus mariae mariae, assembly GCA_018251895.1. NCBI lineage: Eukaryota > Metazoa > Arthropoda > Insecta > Lepidoptera > Hesperiidae > Agathymus > Agathymus mariae. The sequence continues at coordinate 7,243 of DWPT01006869.1, forward strand.
TAGACGTGTATTAAATTATCTTTAAACTTTACTTTTTTATGAAAATAGACGCCATTTATCATACCAACATTTACATATTAGGTACTTGTTATGACGCATATGAAGAATAAACATCTCTCGTCTAAATAATTGCTTTGTCATTTACACAGCCGGTTTTCTGACTCGAGCCGCCACCTTGCTGTTTTTCGTTTAGACATTTAAAAAGCTTAGAACTTAATTTCCTTGCTAACGTATATACTTATTTTATCTTAATTATTTAACTTTTAGTATTACAAATGTAATATGAGGTGCCGCAATTCTTGAGACTATATTAAATCGTTAGGATTTATTAAGCCAACTATAAGTAGACAAAATAGTTATAGTAGAGAAGTAATTTAAGTCTACAGTATTCATGTAATAAAAAGAATTATTAAGACTAGTACCATGAGTAGAATTCATTCATTTTGCATACTGACTTAATGTATAGTTATATATATGCATGTATATGTGTGGTACTTTGCAAACATATACATGTATATACTTATATACAAGTCAATCATGGTTATTTTATTAACTTAAGAGACTATTATAGACAATACCGACGAAATATCAGTATATTCTTTATTTAAAACAGGTAGTGTTATACATGTGGACGCACGCCATATATTTGTGAGATCTTTTGTCTGTTTGCGTAACACTGGTTTATTACGCGAAAATCATTGAACTTATTTAATGTTAAAAATATCAAAATGAATAGAATAGACCGCAGAGGTGTGTAGAAATTGGTCCGTCGCGTGCGGCAGTAACTGGAGCTGCGGTGTCGTAATTATAATTCTTGTATGTCCGCGTGCACTGGGATTGCTCTTACACCGAACCGACTAGCATTATCAAGCAAGAATGAATGTTTACAGAAGCTTAGAGATACGATATTGGTGGAGTTAATGTGATCGTAGTCATTGCTTTAATTATGTGAATAGATGACAAACTAGCAGACGGGTCACCTGTTGTAAGTCACCGACGCCCACGGACATACTCGTAAGTGACACAAAAGACGTCACTAATGCGTTGTCGGCCGAGAAAAAAGAAAGTATTTTGTTACTACCACTTATCTGTAACCTATTGTGGTCATAAGTTACATAAGTAACCAATAACCGCTTTTAATACATTAAAATATTAAACAATTTGCATAATACACAAACAAATAGGTGTGGTGACTTTGTAAAATAATAATATGGCTGAGGTTTTATATTCACACACAGAAGTGTTTTACTTAACTTTTTCATTAGATCTCTGTATATTTAATTGAAAAAAAAAATACTAGGGCTCTATCAAACCTTACTAGAACCACGTGGTGGAGATGGGGTACGGTTGAATTAAGATCTAAAATGGAGGTACGCCCTTTCAAAATGCGTGAGGAAAACTTTATACTGACCCGTTCACTGACATAGCTCGCTCTGTCTATACTAATATTATAAATAGAGAGTGAGCATTTTCTGAGCATGTGCATATATGGAAAGTAATTTCCAGAACCGCGGCATGTATCTAAAAAAATATTTTATTATTTAAAAGGTATAATATTCCGGGGGGTCATAGGCTATGTAATAATTGTTTAGCCCGAAAGAAGTCGGGGCGGGCCGCTAATATCTCATAATCAGCAATAGCCCGCAACTTCGTTTTCTCAGATATTTTAATTACTAATAGATAGATTGTGTTGTATCTGTGTTATAGAAGGACATACAGATATATTTTTGTTCATTGTAGAATTAGAGTCAATGAGTTATAAAACAAAGCAGAACAGAGCCTACAGATTTATATAGTAGTACATATTAAATGAAACAGTGTGTGATTATGTTGAATATGATTATAATTATGATTTATATGTAATAAATGTCATTGTATGATAATTTCATTTCATTTAGTTCAATACACTTGTGCGTACGTCAATACTTTATGAATATTAGTAGGTATCATACCAAAGTGATGATAAATTAGGTGTATATCTTTAAACGCCAATATTGGTCAACACGAGAATTCCAATCGATGAATCAGAACGAGGATATCATAACATAATCTTAATGGACTTGTTTTCATACACAGATGTTTAGAACATTGTGGGATTGTCATCTATGTCGTAACAGATCAGTCACAATGTAATATTTGAACCGCCAATCCCTACAATACAATATACGATAGATAAAGTAAATCTCCGTTAGCAGCGGTTGAAAGTTGGACGAATGACCGCTAACGACAGTTTTCATGATCAGATTGGTTTAAGCAGTATGATCTTGTTAATCATTGATAATCTTGCAGCTTGATTTGTAGTGAGTGTACCTGCGAGCTAGAGACGGGTTCCTGATCTCGGTAGATATTTGTTTAATAGATAATTGTTTGTTTACGTATCGGGTTTCTTTTGGATTGTGACATCTCATTTGTGTGTATACCCACCCCGTCCACACATGTATTCCTGACACGAAGATTTATTTACTTACTTAGAAAAAATTATTTACTTACTAGCAAACTGCCCTCATTTCACTTCGGAAAAAATACGCCTTACGCTAAGAAATAATGTCCATGTTATGTTAAATTGTTTATTTTTTTTTATTTATAGACAGTTTAGAATGAAATAAACTTTAACTATTAAGTAATGCTTTTTTACATTAATTATTGAAAATCAAAACGAAATCGGTTAAGTTGTTTCTGAGAGTAATGAGCACAAAGTCACAAACGCACAAGCAAACAGACAAAAATTCTAACAAGTATTGTTTTGGGTTCTATCGCATCATAAAGGCCGACAATAATGTTTTTTCTCATATATCGTTAGATTTTTATTTTTATTATATGTATAAATAGAATTCAGAGATTATTGCGGACAGAGATGGATCCTTCGATACCAGACGATTTGATTTTCCTAGATGTATGAATTAAAACTTTTTGACTGAATAAAGTCGTAATAAAATCTCTATTTCTTGTTAACTGTTTTATTTTGCAGAATTAAGAGTATCCTAGACCAATAATATAAGATAAATATGAATCAAGTACTCGAAACAACGAAGAAAGACAGACTAACAAAGCCACTGACACAAAATTTTTAAATGTCCTTCTTCAGTTACATTGTTAGAATATAGTTTAATTTAAGAGAGTTTACGTATTAACTTACGCTTCCTTAAAGTGTCATTGCATTTAAATTTCACCATATAAAGACCCACGACAAGAACCTGATTAGCTTAAGGAGGCAGTCAGCGCGAGATGTTCATGTTTGGATTTAATGGTCTAGTTCTGCGAGTTTAACCACAGAATCACGTTTAAATAGAAACGATTATTTAGGTGTTCCAACAGTAAGTTACGACTTTGGAAATGCTGAGAATCGCGGGAAAAATCCCCGATTTGCGGGGAATTAAGGGTTAGCACGGGGAGAGCACGGGGAATGACATAAATCGAGGAATTTCGGGGAATCCAGACCAATTTGATTAGTAGGATAAATTTATTTCATGTCAGGTAATATTTACAACTAAATTATCACGTTCAGACTTGGCAAATACAGTTCGACACTTCTAGCATCATGTTGAATGACAACACCACTCAAATACCTGCGCTCGTTAGTCGATTTTTTTAATTTTGTGTGTATGGTTAAAAATTTTCAATAAAATTATTGAAAAGTGGTTAAAAAGTTCAACTACTGTTAAACAAGTAATATGAAAAAATGAAAGTCAGTTCTTACATAGGTCAACAAAGAATAATTTTATCTCAGTTACTTTTAATGAAATTACATTTAACTAGTTTTGTACAAAGCAATGTTATATTATTCCAAAAATATCATATCAGGGAATTTGTAGGGAATGAATTACAAGAAGCGGGAAATTGCATTGACGTTCGCGGGTATCGAGAATTTTCTATTGGCAGCACTGTACCCGTATCACATCGGGGTCACCATTTTAGGAAACAGAA
>DWPT01006870.1:0-11165 GCA_018251895.1 Agathymus mariae mariae
CCATGCGAACGGGAAGGATGCCAAAGCCAAGCCATGACAGTTAGCCGCCACAACGGTCAGCCGCCATTGCTCTCCTACTACTGTGACGTCACATCCAACTATTGGTTCGGTTCCAATGGCTATAAATACGAGACGTGCTCATTTGAGAGATCGCACCCTTCTTTCCTTCAAGAAGGCTTAGAGCTCGCACGACCAAAGCCACTTCAAGTTGGTGTTTAGTGGGTAGGCACTAGGTGAGTCCCACATAACGAGCGCTCCCGGTGCGCTGGTATGCATGAGCATTCACCAACCTCTTCCCGTAAGAGGGAAAAAAAAATTTGAGAGTATCATTCGGTTGTGAATAATCAATAAGTGAAAACTGTCCGATTGTGTCTGAGTAGTATATAATAAAAGTAAATTATTATACGCCTACGCTTTTTATATTGCCCTTCTGTTTCACTCAGAAGTGGGATATGAAGCGTAATCGTAACGCCGCTCGTTATGGAGTCCGTTCACCAGTGAGCCAGACTAGCACACTAGCGAAGATGAAGAATATGCTACACCACCCGCGCGGAAGCTTCTCAAGAATTTGTTAGAAAACGAAGTCGACAGGGAGATCCACGAACTGAATCAAGAGGCCATGCCGCTGACTAACTTAAAGGTCCATCGAGCAGCATCCCTAATTCCAGAATTTGATCCAGATGGTGAAGATTGCACTGTAGCAGTGTGGCTAAAAAAATTACCAGTTAGGGGACATACACGGTTGGACCGACAATATCAAAGCCTTCCACCTTCAAGACAAACTTCGTGGACAAGCCAGAAAATGGTATAATCGGCTTGACGTCTACAACTATTCCTGGGATGAATGGAAGCGTATGTTAGTAAGAGCCTTTCCCAAACATCGTGACTATAGTGAATTATTGGACGAAATGATGAATAGAAAGAAGATGCCGAACGAGACCATGACTAAGTACTATCAGTATAAAATCGCCATGTGTTTTCGTTGTAACCTATCCGACACCGCCAGTGTCTCGTGTGTTATCAGAGGCTTACCAGCCACATTACAAGCAAACGCGCGTGCTTTTTAATGCCAACGCCCAGGCGAGCTTTACGAAGCATTTCTATGCGCTCTCGATGATTATCGCCTACCGTCATTCGAAACTCGTACGTTATACAAGGATCCTAAAAAGCTACAACCATCGTCCGTCTCGGGTACTAAGGTAAATCCTGAAATTGGGGTCAATTTCTGCCCGCGTTGCAAGAAGACCGGCCACATTTTACGAAACTGTACAATGCCTGATCTACGAGTTTGCTTCAAATGTTGGGCGCAAGCATATATTGCAACTTACTGCCCTAACAGTGCTACCGCGCATGCCAAACCGACCGCCGAATCGAATAGCAATGTGAAGGAAATCAAGATAATCCAAAACTACAATGAGATCTACAAAATGGTTGTAAAGATCAATGGAATTTTTCTCAAATCCTATATCGATACCGGAAGCCAAGTGAATGTTATAAATACCCAACTTGTTAATCTTCTGGCACTTAAAATCATACCTACAAGCACCGTCCTAAAAGGTTTTTCTGGTGGCGTACTGATAAGCCGCGGAGAAGTGGAATTTGACTTAGAAATTGATAACATTGGGTTACGATGTACCGCATATGTAACCGATATTGACATGAAAGATATTCATTTATTGATTGGTCAGCCTATTATCAACGCCGATCGCATGTCCCTGGTCGTGACTAATGGGACGGCAACATTGATTTCAAAATTTAAATTTAAAAGGACTTACTGACACTATTTGTACGTGATAATTAACGATTTTGAATATTTACCTTTTACGGTTTGCTTGCCTTTACCGCTACAAACGGCTAATTGAGCCATGAATTAAACAAGCGTAACTTCGCTTGGTCCGAAATAGCCTGGAGCTTATTAGGGCTTGAGACGTTTGTGATAGGTACACTGTTACTGGATACTGTTTGTTTAAACGTAATCACTTTCATGCTGCTATTTACTTCTGGGATGTTTATTTCTTAGACTATATTTTATATATTACTGACTGTTTTTTTAAATTATCGCATATATAATTCATATCATTTTTGCCATATAATTTGTTGAAGTGAAACATCTGGGGATCAAAATGTTCTTTGCGTTTATCGATCGCTTAATATTAGCAGGGGTTGATCCATTTTGTAACTGCGGAACCGCCGACAATTTTAATTTAATTTTTACTAATAATTTTTGATAAATATCACCTGTAATTTTATCTTAACTAGGTCGAGACAAGCTTGCATTTAATTTAGTGATCATATCTTGGCATCTTTCATGACGAATTATGTGCATCCAACGCGAAACCGTCCACGTCATTCAAAAATGTTGTTTGTGCTTATAATTTCGAAGGTATCAAGAGCTCTTAAATTTACTGTACTAGTGATATAAGATTAGCTTATAAGAATCTAAACCTACATATTGTTATATATTTATTTGCATATATACTTACTTTGTATCTATGGCCTGACGACCTTTAACGCTTGTTATAAAAAAAAAGAGAAAAAATATAAACGTCATTGTGTAAATAGCAACCTCGTATATTATTGGTTATATTCCTATTGTTAATTTCCCTGTTACAAATACTAATCAGTTGCGACGATTTTACCATCCTTCGTGTGCAAAATGGCAAAAAGTACTTCGACTTTTGGTTCATAGCCAATGACATCTCCGACATCTTCTCCTCCTCCTCCTCCTTCTGTGTTCCACTATGACACCACAATCCTTCCTATGTCTGCGTAGATGATCACTATGAAAATTGTTGTTTCCAATGTAACTGTGGGTATGATGATAGGATAATCCAAGATGAGATTTGGCCATATTGGGGCGGCCTAGAATACTTCCTCCAATCCTATGCTGGCAGAATAGGGTATCGTAAGAGGCGACAGAAGCCAGCCTGCTTGGCTGTGGGGCTTTGCGTAAATATTATATTATCAATATTATTATTGAGTCGTTGATATTACTATTGGTATTATTATCTTTATGTGAAGCCTGCCTGGCTAGCTACTACCCTCCTGCTTGAGTCAGCCTCCAAACGACTCGTCGTGTTCCGGCTGGGGGCTTGAAAACCAGTACCTTCTTCTTTTTTACCTTCTTCTCATTTCCTGGTCGACAACGTATCGATGATGCCTTCGGTCTTGCTGATGTCCATGAGCGACGATGCCCACTTACCATCAGATGGCTCGTCTGCTCGTTTGTCGGCTATTACCATAAAAAAAAGATGCATCAAAGCTATATCGACTATCATTATAATAGTATATTATATTGTAAATGTTATTAGTTATTCACTTTATAATTTTTGTGTTTAATTAACATCTAAAACTTCCTTGTAAATAATTCTATGTATTGGTTAAAACTATATAACATGCGTGCTCCTGAAATTGTCACGTCGGTAAAACCAAAAACTTTACGTTGTAATGATAACATGCATGACTTTGCAAATCTGAAGAGCGTGCAGGATTTGAATTTGAAGGGGTTTTAGATAGATAGACCTTGTTCAAGCCTTTGGGCAATTACATTCGGTGAACCATACGAACATGATTATGATGATGCTAACTATGTTGGAATTAATTTATTACATACGTAAATATTGTTTGTTTAACCTTAAATCTAATCCGTCCTCGTTTAGGCAAACCCAGCCTGTCCGGATATCCGGTCACGCATCTGGCACTAGATCCGGCATGTTTGAATGAATATTCAACATAGATTATGTCAACACAATGCGGATTATAAAATTTACATGACATGTGTATTCTAGTCATGTAATGGTCAGGTGTGTTGCGTTTGAAATACCCGTTTTATTTATTCATTATTTCAGAAAGGCATTCATGATGAAATGCCTTGCATTCATAAACCTAGTGTGATTGTAAATTTTTTTTAGGCATTAACGAGAAAAACGAGCAGACGGATTCCATGATGATAAGTAATCACCAACGCAGTGCCGACTAAGAACCCACTTTTTGTAGCAGTGATCTGGAAGTTCGTTCCGAAGTTTACAGGTAAGAAATGTTGTAATATTTGGGGGTGTCTATGGAACCTCGTGTTAATGTCTTGTTCGGTTATATAAATTGGCCGTAGGTATCAACCTGAACAGTTTATCAAAGCATTTTCAATTATACAGACGACAGAAAACGCACTGAGTGCTCACAACTTTACGTAACCCAAACGATTCTAAACCGTGAGTTGGTGATTGTCGACAAGTATACATGCCTTGGATTCAGTTGAATGGATCAATTTGGCTATTAAGGCTCAGGTCTTAAGGTAAGAGCAGGATTCTATGTTCAGATTTGAAATTCCGCTCACCTCTATTGAGAACTCTCAACTTCTATGAAGCCAGTTTGGCCATACTCACCAAATAGTCACCGTACTTCTTTCAAAACGCACCTAGGATACCTGTTGCTCTTAAGGATTTTAAGAGGATTACTGTGGTAACGTGGTCAAAGAAAAAATGGGTGTGTATCGCGAATATTTGTGCCTTGGACCAAATTTAACTTGCTGTATTCTGAGGCTCGCTCCAGAGATCTTCAGAAATTTCAGAGACTTCAGAGATATATAAACATATTCCAAGAAACTCAATGGAAATTAATAAAATGGGAAAAGTGTAACAAGAGTAAGGTTAAGTAAGTAGAATTTTGCAATCGAAACACAAAAAAGTCCACGATTCAATTTAGTTGGAGGGTGGTATTTGATGCAAGATTACAATTACTAGTAACTGCAACTAGTAACTGCTGTCAGCGTTATGGTTTATGCACAATTATACGTAACCCTACCAATATTGTTATCCTTTGTCTACCGCGGCACAACAAAAAAATATCTGTCCCAGTTCATTACTGGAAGTAATTACTCTGTAACTACATCCTTTATTGTGGAACACAGCAATGATACTGTTGTTTTTTACAATGAAGGATCGGGCTTCGTTGTTCCATTGGGCGTAGCTAACTTGTTTCCATGGATGCTCCATCAGTTTTCCACTTTATGGAAAAAGTTTGTCATGATTGCTTCCTTTTGATGCTATGAAATCGCAGAACATTTTGATATCAATACAAATGTCATTTTGTTATAGAATTCGATTTGAACCTGTCATTGTGAAAATTTTGTGAATCTATCGTGAGGGAAATTTTATATCTTAATCACAGACCGGTTGGCAACCCAATATTGAATTATTTTTTGAATATATTATGACAAATTATCAAGAAGAATAGATTTAAAAATGATTGTAAAATTAAGCAGTCCAATAATGTTCACATAATAGAAAATATTTAAATATATTCAGTTTCTTCTTGTTGAGTTTCATCTACGACGAAACCAGCCTCAAATACAGCTCTGCTATTAACACCAGTCTTACCGGAACTATGATTCATGTCATTGGGTAGAAATTAGACATGACAGTTTATAAAACAAAACAAGCCTATTGTACCTACTTAAAATACCTTAGATATAATTATAAGTAAACAACCTTTAAACTAGTTAACAATAAGGATCTAAAAAATCAATGCGTAACTTGATTTATTTTTATCGAGGACAATTATTTACATAAATTTACTATTTACCTTATTTTTTCCCAACTCATTCAGTGTTAAGTGATAAACAGAACCGCTTGTACTCTGTCCTGTCCGGATATCGGTATTGACCGCACCGACCAGAACCGTATCGAACCTAACCGAAGTGAACCGAATAGAACCGATTCGTTCACATTTGTAAGTAGTTTGCATACATTCGAGTACTTATAAGTAAGTAAATGAGATATTAGTTAGTATTTTAAATTAAAAAAAAAGTAAAAACACTGTTTATTCTCAAACATAAACCGTAAACAATATTTTTTTTCGTTTCTGAAACGTTGTTCAAAAACATTTTTGACTCTAAAATATTCCATGTGATACGACAGTCATGCATTCTTCATTGCGCAGCGAAGTAATGAACTGTTTTGTGTTAGATAAAGGGAGATAGAGTGGCGTATTGTTCCATTAACTGATTACGTACACCACAGGTAACTAGTTTGCATGACAGCAAGTCTATTCTCCTCTTGTTGGGATAATAATAATTTGATTACAATGTACACAATGCTTTGGAAACGGGTTTTTTTTATTTCTATACGGTCCATGTTTGTGGTAGTTGATAAATATACTCGTACTATAGCACGGGTGTTTGGCTTTATTTTGTTGATTTACATAATAATATGTGAACAGAAACCTTTGTGCCCCCTTTACTTTTCTGTTTTTAACCGAATTTCTTTATTTTTCTTATGTTTAGTAGCTAGTGTGAAGCTTTAGTATTGTTACCAAAAAGTAGATTTTTTTACGATTACGGTCGAATTTCTACTAATAAATATTATTAAGATTTCATTTAAACACTAGCGGTCCATCCTGACATTGTTATTTGCTGACATAATAGAATACTAGATGTAATAATCGAATTAAAATAATTATTTTTTTCTTAAAAATTCGAGGTAGTAAAGGTTTTACCTTGATCTTAAACAAGTGTTGCGTGATTTCCGATTTCTTATCAAATGCAATGGTAACGATTCCTAGAACTTAGCACAATTCTATGTGATTAATAACAGTTACCTAAGTGACTTAAGGTTAAGATACGGTCTCGACATGTTTCTGTTTAGTACAATAGTTTGTATTCTACACAAACCAATATCGGCTAGTTATGCGTTCAACTGTATTGCGAGTTCTAGTGCAATAATGTACAGATATCAACTTTTCCTTTATAATGTTATAGAATTTTATTTAGTTCTGAGCAATCGCAATCCAATCTCTGTTTTGAAGCGCCATCTCCACTTTTCTATCTTTCTTCCAAATTTAGAAAAGATTCTCTACAATTTTTTTATTTATTTCATTAATTAGTGATATATGCGCTTCAAATGTCATACAAATTTACTACTTACTACAATATTGAACAAGTCTTAACACTGTTTAAATTTGTTACTGTGTCGAAAAACTTTACTGAGATAATAGAATTGAAAACGTTATGTCTAATTATTTACTAAATTTAAATCATATATTATGTTACCTCTATTTTAGCTTAGTAATGTCAAGATATATATATATTTTTTAAACACTGGGTGATTTTTTAATTAACACATCTAATACTACTTCCAGTTCTTATTACTCATTATCTTGGATACCCTAGTTTGTGTACAATAATTAATTAAACGTGAGAAACTTAATACACAAACTAGGAAATTCTCTTTGCATGGAACCGTGACACCACTATAACGTGTGTGAATTGTAACGCGATTAATAAAATGGTCTACGTTTTTTTTTCTATCATTAATTATAGTTTCCTGACATGAAGAAGAACATTATGATATAATAACAAAATTTTAACTGTTTTTTCTAGCCTTTTGCAACGCATCTACAAGCCTAAGAGTATATATATAATTTTTTGGGGGACCAACTTTGAACCATCTAGCTAATAAGTATCGCAATAGGTTGTAGGTTAACAAGTAAGGTAATAATCAGATAAAAATTCAAATTGTACATTACATCACTGTGTATATCGCATAATATGCACACAAAAATAATATGTACAGATGAATTGCAAACCTTTCTTTAGTCTTTATAAGTCAGTAAAGTAACCGATTGGACTTTATTTCCGATACGGTCTGTATGTGCAACGATTTTAAATTTGGAATTGAAGTCTGACCTCGTTATGCAGTCTAGAATTACTAAGTCTCTTTCTCTCCATAACCAGTAATCTCTTACGTAAAAATACGTTTCATTTGAGTTATTCTCAATTTTGTCATTAAAACATAATAAAGTTCAAAAAAATTGTCATTTCGGCTGTCTATTCTGTGATTGCGTAAGATTTATACTATTGGTTTGTAATTATGTTTTGTCTATTTTGAAATTTATAAGGAGATGATATTATCAGTATTATTATTAAGTCATTAATATTATTATTGGTATTATTATCTTTCCGTGAAGCCTGCCTGGCTAGCTACCACCCTCCTGCTTGAGTCAGCCGCTAAACGATTCGTCGTGTTCCGACTGGGGGCTTGAGAGCCAGTACTTTGTTACCTTGTACTGATTTCCTGGCCGACAACGCAACAGTGATACCTTTGGTCTTGCTGATGTCCATGGGCGATTGTAATTACTTACCATTAGGTGGCTCTTCTGCTCGTATTTCGGCTATCATCATAAAAAAATGTATGAAGCCTAGGCGGCGCTATGTACAAACTGTAGAAAGTAGATCATATTAATCTAAAGCAATTCTTATTATTTTGATTCTAGATTTCAGCTTGGTTTAGTGTCACTCATTTAATTTGTGAATAACATATTGTAACACTGAATCATTATGGCGGAGTGCGGACGGACGGCAGATAGTCAGTCGGATGCTTATGACAGTTATTGATATAATACGTCATGGCTGTCAAACGTCAATATAATATGTAAATATATCGAATTCAACTATACTTATAATAAAATTCTAACTGATCGCTTTCTGTACGGGAACGATATATGAGAAAAATCATTATTAGGGGCCTTAAACAACGCAATAGAACCCAAAACAATAGTTGTTAGAATTTTTGACTGTTTGTCTACGCGTTTGTTCTCGCTAATCTCAGAAACGGCTTAACTGATTTTATTCTGGTTTTCACTAATGTATTGCAATCAGCCCCACTTAATAATTTTTTTTTTTTTTATTGCAATCGGTCCATAAATAAAAAAGTTATGAATTAATATATGTATGTGTTTCTAATTCAAATAATGAGAAAAACCGTTAAGCGTAAGATAGTTTTTCCGAAGCGAAGCGAGGGCGTTTGCTAGTAGCTAAATAAATGTTACTGATCTATCTATCTTACTGAAAATCTAACATAATAAAAGATGCCAATTCATAAATAAAAATGTGCCTTAAGTAAAATCTAATTATTGTGTAGCGTAAATATAGATTTTCAGACTTTTCAAACTCCACAGGCATGATATTTTACAGTTCCAATTGCCACCGCATTGTTGTCATACGTAACAAAACTTAAAAATAATTTATTTAAAATAATTTCTCAGGAAAGAACAGCTCATTGAATATTTTTTTAATATTTCTCTGTGAATCAGTTTATTTTTCTTTAAAGTATGCTGGACTGTACAAAGGCACGACTAACACAGTACATCTCATTTAAGCCTAAACCAGCTTGGTGCTGTTAATATCCGTTTCAAAATACATATTTTAAAATTTTTGTTTCCACACGTCCACCTTTCATTACCAACCGATAGCCTTCAACATGGCTTAACGATTTTTTCAAATTTCTTTTGTCTCTAGCGGCCATACATCCTTTACCCGACAACGTCGAGTCCATAGAGTGCTTATGTTTATTGCAGACGAGCGCTCGTTTCTATGTTTCAAAAGATATATAATTTAAAGCTGGGTTTGACTCGCTGAGGTTCCCACGGGATAACTCGTTAGTTTGGGCGTTGTTTGTTAACTTTGAAAATGTATGTACCGCTAAGTGTAGATATCTAACAGGAAACTCATGGCATTGACGATAATTTTGTTAATTTTCAATTAATAAATCTGTTTCTTTTAACATTAATATCAGTGATCACCGTAGCCCATGGAAGTCAATAAGACCAAAGGTATCACTGATGCGTTGTCGGCCAGGAAATGAGAAGAAAGAAAAAAGAAAGAATCGTTATTTGTTTGAAGGCAGTATACATTCTAAAATATGAAGATCGTTGTATATCTATTGTAAATTTTACATCACTTAAAATCACTTAATCCTTTGAAACTTAGCAAAATTTGTGCGCTGAAAAGACCGGCCTTTTCAACTGCTTACGAGGGAATTCCTAAATTCCTTTTTTAATTAAATGTCGACAGTATGAAAATAAAATATTTTCAGGATTTTGACATTTCTAGACAGCTAAAACAAGCTGAAAAAAAATCACTTCTCATTTTAAAATGAATAAACGGGTAGGTACTAAAATATAAACGAAATCATGCATAATGAATCTCGGCTTGGATTAAAAATAATCAAAGCTATTCAAACCTCAGGTATACGATATCGTACAATAATTTTAAAATTTCTAACGTACGTAATAAACTGCATTTGTTGCAGGTATTCAACCATTTCTACGTCATAGATTTGTCACCGGCTACGAGTTGGAATTGGGGTACAAATTTACATTCAAAATTCCAATATCCGCAATGACAGATAGTAGTTTCGTTGCGTGTTCGCACTCGCAGTTAACCTTATTGCCTCGACTCACCTTGAACGTTGATTGTTAGGCTTTTACACATTGTAACTTACATTACAATTTTTTGTGTATTATTAGTTAATAATGCTGGGAAATAATTATACTAGATGTTAACCACAGTAGTTTCGCATGGTAAAGTAATAAATGAAAATACTTCTAAAACAAGGTGCTTTTAAGTAACTCGATTCATCGGCTGAGTGATTGACGGACAACGTGCACCAGAAACCACTGGAGGATATGTCTTTCGTCACAGTTCCTGCATATAAACAAATGACAGGTCTATCTCAACTTTTATGTAAAATATATGTTTCACTATCTGTGCATTGTAGTGTTACATTTGTACGAATATTATTACTAGACACACTTCTCGATGGTGCATTAATTAAATTAGTATTATCTATTTTAAAACAATCCGCGAGCACAACATATGGTCTATATATGTAAACATTTTATACATAAGTTCGGTTTTTTTTTAAACACACACCCCTGCACTATTATACTATTATATATATATATATATCATCGAATTTTCGTAATTGAAGTCATGATCAACATCTCTTTGTAATAATCCTGCAGTTCGTCATAAGAATGCTTTTAATATCACCGAATATGAAATAATACAACAAATAATAAAATATTTGGAATCAATTTACCTATTTTGTTATTGTTATTGAACAGATTTTTTCGTTAAAAAAAACCATAAAAGTTTTTGTAGCAGAGCATATTTTAATGGTTGTGGTCGAATCTTTAGGCGAAAACTAGTACACAAAGAATGACCACATATTTCCTCAACTGGTGGGATTTGAGACCGCTTTAAACTTATCTTGAGATTATAATAAAGTGTATCGATTAAAATTAAATGATAAATGAACAAAGCAGTAGCTAACAAACCTGCGGGCAAGGGGTATTTAAACAAAGTAACTGAGGTAGAGTTTTAAATT
>DWPT01006871.1:0-11165 GCA_018251895.1 Agathymus mariae mariae
GTCAGAGTGGCGCAAGTTAGGGGAGGCCTATGTCCAGCAGTGGACCTCCAAAGGCTGATGGATGGATGGATGGATGGGGTATTGTAACATTCTAACATCTTCTGTTAAACTACTGCCTTAATAACTTTGTTTCTTAGTTTCGTTGAAAGATTATCTTTAAAATTGAGTAATTTTTACAGTTGCTGACATTCGTATTCATGTTAATAAAATTTAAAATAAACATTAAATTTTATCACTGAACCTCCACCCTTCGCAATCTTTTACAAAATATTTAAGAAACTCAACGGCTCAGTGATGAAATTAACTATCACCCACCGCTAACATTAATATCAATAAAACAAATATTAAAACAGTTTCAAGGAAAATATCACAACTAATTCGTAAAACTGGTTGTAGGCACACGAGCGTACCTGAACAAATAAATACGCGTGTTACGAACCCCACCACGAACCAAGCAAGACTTGGCCTAGACGCAAATTTGAACTGAGTTTCACAAAGAAAACGCTATTATGTAACTATACTAAGAAATAAGCCCTCTACAAGTTTTGCCAACGTTTTCGTCGGTCACAACTGAGTAATTCGCTTTTTAAACTGACTCATAATTGTATGTAAAATGACTTAGAAATTTTCTCTACATCATAAGTGCAAGGATTTAAGTAGTATAAGGATTTAATTAGGATAATATATAAATCTGTTAATAGCTTCGTATAAGTCTCGAGATAATTTAGAGAGAGATTTTCCTAACTTTCCCCCCAATCCCACGCTGGCAGAACAGGGTGTCGTAAGAGGCGACAGAAGCCAGCCTGCTTGGTGATATGGCTTTGCGTAAAGTTTATATTATCAGTATTATTATAAAGTCTTTAATATTATTATTGGTATTATCTTTCCGTGAAGCCTGTCTGGCTAGCTACCACCCTCCTGCTTAAGTCAGCCGCCAAACGACTCGTCGTGTTCCGGCTGGGTGCTTGAAAGCTAGTACTTTCTTTCTTACCTTCTTCTCATTTCCTGGCCGACAACGCATCAGCGATACATTTGGTCTTACTGATGTCCATGGGCGACGGTGACCACTTACCATCAGGTGGCTCGTCTGCTCGTTTGTCGACTATTTATAATATAAAAAAACTCTACAACAGCTTAACCGATCCTAATGAAATTCGGTATGTAGTGATAACACTTGGTTGTCATATGATAGGATATATAAAATGTCAGTTAACCTACATTTTTAATTATCATGTATATATAATTAGTATTTCAAGCCGAACGAAGTCGGACGGCCGGTAGTAATATAATAAAATAGAATATTAGAACGTACAAGAAAGAGCGTCAAATTTGGGCGCTACCTTGGGAACAGGGGTTCTTAATGCACTAAGTACAGACTTCTCAGCTTTTGCACTTCGTGAGTTAAAGCTAGATATAGAGATAAAGCAGAAAATTTAGGCCATCCGTGTACGGAAGACTCCTGGTACTTTAGTGAAAGTGAAATAGTTATATGATACAATTTAAATTAAAAGAAAGAATACCACAGTGAAACGCTGCACAAAAATAATGAAAATTCGGCCATTAAAAGTATGTATCTAAATATTAACTAGTAAAAAGCATTGCCACTGACACTGTTCACATTCATAACATGAAAAGGTGACAAAAAATATACAATTTTACTGCAAACACTTAATTAGTTTAGCGCGGACAAGTGTCGTGTACCTACCATATAAAAACAGGAACAAGTTGTAACAATTAATATTGCAGTACTGGACAGCTAGTGACAAGCGAGTCTCTATGTCGTTTTTGGGCCAAGAAACAGTAATAAGTAAGAAATTAATAGTGAGTGCAGAATTCGAATCCCAACATTTTACGGGAGACTACTACGGAACAATATATATATATTTTTAAGCATAGTATTTGTATGTCCATTCTCTTTGATACACGAGGCAAGCGCAAGTGTACGGTGATGCGAAATATGGATAACAGAGTTACGACACCGCAGATATTATCGCGGCTTGCCTCACCGGTCACAAGTTACTCAACAAAAATGTAACTTATTAACAAACAACTACGAAAGTCGGAAGCTTCACCCGAAGCTGCATAACGGTCAACCAAGTATTGTGTGACCTACGCGTAAATATTGTTCCCTCGTAAAGACCACCAAACCAAATGTGTGCCCACCAATCAGAATGCTTTTGACCATGAAAAGCCTTATGAAAGCCACGGGTCACACCACAGCCCACACACAGCCTAGCTCCAAGAACAGTGGCATGACCTGCCCTCGGGGGCAACGTATGTTAGAACGAGCACCCTTCTACCGATGACGGCCAACCCTGCTGGATCAGCCAATTATGATTGAAAAATACCGGTAGGCTACGTTACGCTGAGCTTGAGACTCACTGGTGTAAACAGCTCATAGAAATATAATGAGTAGTGGAGGACATCGGATATTAAAAAGTGTGATCAGTTGACACCATGTACGATTTGTAATGTAATTCTGTAATACGAACATCGTATAATCGAACGTATTTTTTTTTTCAAAATATATCACAGAAATATATGAGATGTGTAAAAGATTCGTAGGCATTACATTACAAGTACATCTGCTTCCATCAGGACCGACTAATGAGGTCGTTATATGACCACTATATATAAATTAGTATATTTTTAATCCATAGAAGTAGGAAATCAAATCCCTAAAATAAATGACGCAAAATTCAAATTTATTAAGCGCTTGACACAAACAACGTTCTGGGTACGAGTGCTATTTGTAAACTTTATTTTATGAAGCGAAACACAGATAGACACCTAGTTTTATATAAATCGGTTGACAGTTAAAAAACATTAATCTTGAAAATATAACGCGCAGCTTGCGCGCGCGCTGCTTACCGCTGATGCATAGCAGAAGAAAAGTACTGGTGGGAGATTTATCAGTTAACGTTGACCTAAAGATTGAATCCATATGTGATTTTTTATGCAAATGTATAAATATATTTTTTGTTAACGTAATGAATAAATAAATCTATTGAAATTGCATCCCAGGATATCCTTGTACCATATCATACAGATTTGTTCCTGTTCATCAATGTACAAACTAATCAGATATAGCAAACTTTAATAACATCGCAAAATCCGTGTTGATTATCATGAGAATTGGGTCGATTTGGAAACCTACACTCGATCGATCAGATTCCACTCGGCGGTCCTAATCGCTCCGCGATATTTTCTTAATATTAATTTGATTATATTTTATTCGTACCTTAATATCGGTGCTCGAATTACAAACAATATTATATATGTCGGTATGGTTCTTCACTACATAATATTTTTATTATAGCCTAGCATGTTTGTCAACGTATAGACAAAACCAACTATAAAAAAACGTATCATGAAAAAAGGACAAATGTTAATTTATTTTTATGAAAATTGTGCTATTAAATTTTTATTAACACATTAGGGTATGTAAGGCTAGCCAGCGATTGATAAGTGATTGGAAATTCAGTCCGCTACTCAAGTTGTTTGGACTTGAATTCTACAATCTACACGCATCTCAATTTTTTAGTTACAAATAAATATGTGATTGTTAAGGCAGGCTCCCACGGTACGTGATTTCACACACGCACCGTTGTAATGGATGTTACAATCTTCGTACCGTTCGCGTGAGGCAACACCACCTTCGCAAGTGTTAACTCTGCCATAAATCTTCATGAAATCCTATGTTTCGATCTGAAGGGTGTTGAAGCCAACGAAACTCACAAAAATATGTTCTATTTTTATTTTCAGTTTACTGTTCGGAGCTAAATCGCATTTTAATTTATCACACACAGATTTCTGGTTTTGAATATAATCAAAAGATATACATTTTATAATAATACGATATTGATGAAACAAAGATACATCGGATTAATTTTAGATAATGATTTTTCGAAACCTTTAAATTAAAGTCAACATTCGCGTAATAGGATTATTATTTTTATTGAAATTTGAAATCAAAGGAGGATGAAAAAGATTTTAATTTTTCTTAGAAATATTGCCAAACCTAGGTTAAATTTTGCATTTTATTTTTAAGTAGATATATAACGGTCACCACTTCTAGAAAATACTGTAATGAATTCACTATTTCTAAGAAATAGGGAAATATATATATTTTTTTATATTTACTACATTCTATCGGTGGTACCCCTTGGTGATAAAAATCAGTCCTCCGCTCGCCGGGCTCAGGCATTAGTGCATACATGTAAGGATCTAATCGTCCCAGAGCTAAACACTAAACTCGAAACCGCCACCCGGACAGCAAAGAAACGAAAAAGGCGAAGGCGAAAGCCACAGATTGACTTCCCATTTGAAAATCGCAAATTTTGCTCACTAGCCAAGACGGTCGAGGGAAACTTTTATTAGTCATTCTTTCTAGTGGTTCACACGGCAAAAGAAAAACTGAACTCTTCGGTTTCCCCTTTGCCTACGACTCGATGTTGGGGGAGCCGTACCGCCGCACATCCCACGGTGTAAGAGATCGTTGAATGACATCGTTTTTAAATAAATATTAATCAAACGAAACTGGGTAGTGTTTTTGCAGTAGTGTTGAAGTCATGCGCTCCCAATTTGACTCCTATGTTAATAAGTTAATTTTTTCCTCACTTATGCCACAGGAATAGTACCGTCTACGTGAAAAGTTGCCCTCGTTTATCTCATCCCCAGAACTGGTAACATAATGACCAAGCCGATTACAGGCCCATAGTGATAACCTTGTTACTTTCGAAGGATGGAACATGTTAATAATAAGCAGCTTCTAGGATATCTGGAGGATCAAAAGCTGCTTGTTAATTGCCAATATGGTTTCAAGCTGTACTTGATAGTTGTGCTTTACAAAGAACAAATCAGGCCTCATATGGATTACTGATTCCATCTTTAGCCAGGGGCACCACAATACCAACTTCATTCATTTGATGCCTTACATTTTTATGTAAGAATGTATGTATGTATGTAAAATATGCGCTATCCGAATCGTCAATGACTCCCGAATCACTAAATGGCCATTAAACATTAAACTTTAGAAGGGACATAGGCTCTCTATGTGGGCTTTATCGTTATCACCACGGTAATGCTCCGTGGAATTGTTTAGTTTAATACATACGTCATTCTTCCATCTTCACACCACATGACAAGAATTCATCCACATGACTGATATTGTATCATTATTTTAAAGTCCAATCTTCACGATCATTTTTCCCACGCACATGCAAGTATAAAAACGATATGCCTTTTGAGGATAACCCCAGGGCGCTATGATTAGGAGTTCTTCAAAAAAGGTGTAAAAAGAACTCTAGTGTGGTGTGATGGTATGTCTCGTATGGTACTGCCTATGTCTATAGGCAACGGAGACCACTTACGAGCTGCACGTCTACCTTTTCGTCTGTTCCGCAGTTGCATTTCCGCAAATAAAAATGCCGTCACGAGTGTTGTAAAGTATAAATGACAACCCATCTAAACTATTTTTATCTGTGGGCGTCATCGCAAAGGGGGCGAGCCCACAGCACTGGCACCATCTGCTGTGTGTCATGTTTCCAATATCGACACCTATTATTCCTCGAGATGACGCACGGGAATCACATCAATCATCATACTATAAGTTCCGTAAACGAATTCTTGTTCATCGTCACGTTTTGCAAATGACATTTAAATATTGCCGAGAGAAAAACTGTTCATCTGCTATTAGGCACAGTTTCTATAAGACATAACTATTAGGAATCACGCCCTATTATATGTAGATGCACATTATGATTTGTTTATATTAAAGTAATATCGTATTAAATTGGTAAGCATATTGCTATTTTAAACAATTTAATGTATTAAATTAGTATTAATTTACTTTACAACAATCCAATCAATTTATTTTGAATCAGAAAGACATTGAATTGATATAATCGGGGACATTAATTTTAAGAAATTTTCATTTTTATTTTAAATATTTCGATCCAGTATTAAAATGGTAAATGGTTTCTGTAAAACTGAATGGTTCCTCATCACGGCGATACCTTTCTGAATTAATATAAACAGTAGTAAACGTCCACAAGTTCGTTAACGCAGATATTTCTATATATACATATTTTGTTTTAACATAGTTCACCGTCTCATCATTTATTTTATCTGTAATATTTATTTTTTGTTTATTCTTAGTTGTCTAACAACACCCCATAACTTATATATACGTTACAAACACATGACAACCAACTAAAAAATAAAATTACATAACCTATATATGTTTAAACGAAGTCACTGACAGTTTTACATTACTTACAAATCATAGATAACTTTTTTGTATATTATATTTTAATAATTGTATTTTTTTACTTTTTTTTATGATAACCCTAAAGGTCTACTTACATCATTATTATGATGCTTATCATTTGCACAGTCATATGTTCTTAAATAGGTCGGTCGGTTAAATCTCATTCGATCAAGACGTTTTTTAAGTTATAGAAAGACATACAATTTAAAAATTTAGAAAATTTGTGTTAGTGGGTTATAAAAGGAATTTTAATTATAAAATATGACAGTAAATTTTAATTTACAGATAGAACGTACAGATTTACATACTACTTAAACCCTATATATAAGCTCTGTTTACGCCATGACTGTTTGGTAATAGAAGTGGTACAACTTATAATAACGCACTGATTTACCGTCGCAATCTGTTCCCTGAACTTTGAACAAGATTTCAGATTGACGAAGTAACAGCTGAAGACTATCTACTCAGTAGCTAGTAGTAGCTAGTGATATATACACCTACCTTTTAAACTGATTATTATACTCTATAAATTGTTATTTCCAAATGTTTCTCCATTATTGTATAACGCTCGGGGTATCGCAAACTATACCAATACTCGGTCACCTGATCGAGATGTCGATGTCGGTCAAGAGTAAGCAGGTAGTAGACAGGTAAGTGAGTGTCCGGTCAAGGTCCATTAGACCCACGCTACTTTCACACTTACCCAATTTGAAATAAGATTTACATTAGCCTGTAATAAATCTGAAAGGGTAAGAGGCATGTAACATATTAGCAGCCTATATCAAGATTATTTCAACTTTATTTTAACATGAAAAGGTGTGATATTGATTGAACGAAAGGCGAAAATACAGTTTTTTTTATTTTGTTAATGTTGTCATTACACATTTACCATAAATATTAGGGATTATATCTTTTTTTTTGCATATATCCGACAAACAAGCAACAAATTCCGATCGTCGTGTATCTTCGTCGTCATCGATCGTCTATATAATTTAGATCAACGTGATAAATAAAAGAAATGACTGGACAAACCTACAAATGTTACGGACAAAAATAAGTATTACAAATTGTATGGGGTTTACCAAGAATAACACCAGGTAATATTTTTTATGCAAATTGTTAGAACGATGAATAAATTATTATAATCAACAAGCTTCGTGAGTCGTGCGAGTCGAGATGTGATGCTATGAACATCCTCTTTCGCGATAATCATCTGCGTATTGAATAACAAAGTAATTTGAATTTATACATTCATGACATTGAATTTTTAATTAAACATAATATTTGCTAAATAATTTTAAAAAGGTGCGTGTGGAGTTCACACACTGTACGAGTTAAATGACCAGAAAACTTCATTTTGAGAGAATTAAATGAATGTAGAGTACCCGAAGTAGGATAATTGTAGTGTACGTAGACATACGCACGTAGAACGTTCAGAAAGAAGGTATTAAACAACAGTATATATTATTCATAGTATACATTCTTATTAATAGTATACTTATTATACGATGCCTTCTCTCACAGTTCAATTCTGCAATACACATACGTAACCACACATACGTATACCACTTAGTGGACAACAGTGGAGAGGCCACAAAGTATCGCACAAAAAGGAGACCTATTTGAATTTTTTATCTATTTGTTGTATTGTAATGGTTTGGAGAATGTGTTACAGAATCAATAAAAAACCCGACAAATGGATCTATTCCCTAAGAACAGGAAATAATAGTTAATATAGATATTATATTAAGAAGGCAGTACCCATATAAAATTGTTACAGCGTGTCTGGAACTTTTATTATCAATTAATATGTTTCTAATTCATGTAGCAAATAAAAAACAATTCGATAATCAAGCCGCGTGCTATAGCTAAACGTAAGGCGTCGGTCTTCGGAAGCAAAGTGAAGGCGGTTACTCGGTTATACGGTTTATAATAAAATCATACTTAAATTACTAGTAAACAAAATCGCAATAAATATCTATAAATATCAAGTCATTAATATAAATGATGGACACGGTTAGTGATGGAGCCATAAAGAACACGTGTGGTACATTAAAATATTTTCAGATCACGCTAAACGACATCAAAACAACACTGTTGAATATAAAATTAAGTAACTATATTTCTGTTGAGAATCCTTTCATTCCTTAAAAGTACTTTTAATTTTATAATATACAAACGACCTGTTCTTATTAAGAAAGCCATCAACAAATGATTTTAAACGAATGTCATCACGGAATTTATTATGAAGCGGGTACTCACGATACGTTTTTTTTTTGTTGCCATCATTTCGAAACAGTTGCATAGATCGTGGTCACGACGAAACTGCGGTGGCGGGGAGAAACCGTCGACAAGCTAGTGGCAGATTAATCTATATACACTATGTCTAGTTCGTTTTTCTTTTTTAGTTTCCGTATCACGACACACGACACTTACTGAATCTAGAAGAAGAACGACAATCTAGAAGCACTAAACTTTGCACTTTATCTTCAAGCACTAAACTTTGCACTTTATGTGTTTTACATAAACTTACCACTGGATGCCAAATTTGTGCTAACTTAAAACCGTCTTCCCTGTTGAAGTTCCTCGAGTGTTTCTTAATCTCTATCGCTTCTCTTACTAAACGTGGAATATAATATCGCTCAGAGGAGATCACTTGAGGGTTATGTAATTCAATTTAGTGGTTAGAACCTAAATTGAGGATGTATTCGGTTACCGTGGATTTCTTCGGGTCGTTATTTTTGACTGCGCTTAAATGTTCCTTTATACTTTGGGATACAGCTCGTTTTGATTGTCCTATATAAGAGCTGCCACAGCTACAATCAATCTTATAGACCCCGGGACATGCGTATGGAATCGTATTTTTAGGTGAGCGAAGATAGGCCCCAAGCTTCTTATAGGGGGTAAATATTAATTTTATATTAATATTTACTTTCTACCCACGATCCTACCTATCTATCTATCCGTTACATCCTTCACATACGGGAAATATGCGGACTGCCTTTCAACTCTGCTTGTTGTATCATATCTCCGTTCAGGTCTTCTGGTTATAGGTGCCTGGCCATTGCGGCGCAGGACCTTATCCAGGTATTGCAACTCCTGCGCCAGATAATCCTTATCACACAGTTCATATGCACTGTTTGTTAGAGACTTGGCAACCGATGCTAGATGTCTGAGGTGATGATGTGAGTGCCATGGAAGTATCTATCAGTGTGAGTAGATTTCCAGTAAACTGCATGACCAAATTTACCATCTGGGCGAGTATCTAATGCGACATCAAGGAAAGCCAATCTCCCATTTTCTTCTACTTCGCAAATAAAGTTCATATGGGCATGAACAGAGTTCAAATGAGTTTCTTCTTGTCCCCATCCCCCCGTAAGTATAGCAAAAACGTCATCCACATAGCTTCTTCAAACCTTAACTCAGTTAGGTCCAGTACTGATGGCTTTCGTCTCGAAGTATTCTATCCTTAAGTTTGCAACTATTGAAACCACTGGACTGCCCATGACTATGCCTTTTATTTGAAGAAAATATTGCAAAGTTTAGTGCGTGAAGATACAGTAAGTGACGTGTGTCGTGATACGGTAACTAAAAAAGAAAAACAAACTAGACGTAGGGTATATAGATTAATCTACCTCTAGCTTGTCGACGTTTTCTCCCCTCCATTGGAGTTTCGCCGTGACCAAGATCCATGCAACTGGGTCGAAATATTGGCAACAAATAAAAAACGTATCGTGAGTACTCGCTACATAATAAAAAGCCATCAACAAATTTCCACGTAAAAATAAGAACTAACAAGCCGTGAACATTATTAGTGTTAACAAGGTCAAGTCCGAATATTTTGGCGGTTAGGTCATGCTGGTTCAAAATCAAACTATTTAAATGCAACCTCGATGAATACATTAAAGAAGCGAGGAGGTAAGCGTGACTGTCATTTGCGTATACCTTTTGTGATACTACATGTAGCCACAATGCGCAATGGGACTGTGTTATTTTATACAACTATTAAAACTATTTTTTGTATACCCGCACATTTAATGGCCGCCCAACCGCGACGCGGCGCCGGCGCATCCACGTCGTGTTCGTGTGACGCAAGCGAAAGGTCACACGGACCAGTTCCCGTCGAGATTCCAACACAAACTCGTAATGATGTTTCATGTTGTCGTATTATATCACACTCCATACCTGTTGATATAGGGATCAACCATTAATAGAATTAAAATTATACCCTTTACTCGCAACCCACTTGTCGAGCAATGTGTAGTGGGAGGTTATAAGGTATGCATGCACTACATAAACAGCCTGGCATCCGCGAACAAACCTCTTATACGTTTGCCTTGAAGCGACTACACAATTACCACTTTAGCCCCGTGTGTAATACGTATTAAATTGATAACAATAGTTGATCGAATCAATAACTTTACATTACCGTCTCAATTTCATATTACATTAGAACTATTATTACTACTTGTAAGTAAAAGGAGTGCAATGTGTTGTGTTACCATTCTAAACGGTAAATATAATTAATTATCCGTATCATGAAAGCTTTTACTCGGATTGGAAATAATTAGATTTAGTAAAAAGAAACCACCTGTTAACGATTGAAATCAAAATTAATGCAAAGTTTTTTAATTCCATTTTATAGGTTATCTCACTATTAAGTGATAACTATAATTATGTGACCTTTAATGCAGTCGTTATTCGACGAAGGTTTTGAAATAAAGAAAAAAGCCTTCCTTTCATGTCTATATTTTCTATTAGCATTCCCTATGAGGACGATGTCGTATGGTCTCTCAACTGCGTAAAAGTAGATCTAGACCAGAGTTCCCCAAACTTTTTTTGTGTCGTAGACCCCTTGCCATGTTTTTCCGTGTTGGGTAGACCCCCTACTTAC
>DWPT01006872.1:0-11163 GCA_018251895.1 Agathymus mariae mariae
TCTTCACGGAAAGATAATAATACCAATAATAATATTAAAGACTTAATAATAATACTGATATTATAATCATTACGCAAAGCCCTACCACCGGGCAGGCTGGCTTCTGTCGCCTTGGATTGGGGGAAGTATTCTAGGCCCTGTTCTTACCGTAGTCTGGTTGCATAGTTGGGAGCCAGTAAACAAGCGGGATCGTTCCTTTCATGGCCCGCAATGCGTCCTTGATGTCATTGGTGTTATTGACGTGATACATGGGCGGCACTGATCTCTTACACTCACGTGTATCTGTCATTGGTGTTATTGACGTGATACATGGGCGGCACTGACCTCTTACCCTCGCGTGTATTGTCTACTCGCTTACATAAAAATATAACAACATAAAAAACACAGTTTTCGAACTGTTCTCATCGACGATCTCATAGCCCAGTTGGTACCTTTCCTGACGAGGTAGGGGTACCGGGTCCGATACCTCGCCGGGGCAGACATTTATGTGACAGATAAATGTTTGTTTTTGGGTCATGAGTGTTTGTAATGTCATATTTCTGTATGTCCATGCCACTCGCAACACAGAATTCTAGTGTGGGGGTACGAGTATGTAAAACGTTTATTTATTATTATTATTCTGTAATATAATATAATGAAAAAAAAATTAGGCATATATTTAATTTGATAACGCCACAAAACGTTTAAAGAATATAATTTTTTGAAGAAATTGTTAAATAAACTCGATCTACTTTGTCATGCTTTGCCTTTTGATAATCCAGATAGTTAGCAGTCTGTCTGTGCAAAGATTTACTTTGATAAATAAAATATATTGTTCGTTTTACATCTTGCGCGAACACAATGCTAGATATAAAATAAAACATTTTACAAAGAGGAGAAATACATTTTGCGGTTAGAAGTACCTAATTGGGTAACTCGTGTTCAAAACGTTATAGCTACGTTAATATCGTGTTGGCTAAGCCATTTAACCGCTCGGTTGCGCAATGACAGCAAAGTAAACGCTGTGATAGTTAATTATTTACAAATGCGGAACTCTTTTGGAATATTGGTTAATTTATCTATCCATCTGTCTAAAACACAATTATATTTACAAGTCGCTCGAAGATGCATTGCTACGGAGCGAGGGATGTGTTGGGCTACGACGGAGCGGAGGAAACAAGCATCGGAGAACTGTTTCGTTACAGCCAAGGCTTGGTGATGTGCGAACAGTAGTCTTAAACCATTGTATAGATTTTTTGTCCGTATCTACAAATTCTTAAAATACGCTATTGTCTGTTTTTTTATTCTATAACAGAATACTCGAGAAACGGATTACTTAGGCATACCTGTGTTAAACTGTATAAACCTAGTGTCAGAAGACCTATTATCGTTTGAAGGTCTCCGACATGGCTTTTTACCAAGTCAAAACTGAGAAACATGGTTTAAAGTCCTTTATGAGGTTCAGAAGCTCTCAAGAAATATTTGTTATTAACAGTCACCCATTAAAGTACCGACCGCGGTCATAGTTGTTAAATTCGGTCAAACACGATCAACGGATGCCGTTTATATGAAAAGGTTTTAGAAACAATGCAACGCAATGTGGAAATATAAATACTCACCATTTTCATAGAGGTACGGGAGCAGGAACAAAACGTTTGGTAGGTAAACTTAGTCCACTGAACTACACGATCTTAGAAGTAGGAAGATGCTTTTAATCTCATGGTCCATGTATGTCGTGGCTTAACCTAGTCGATCGCTTACTATTGAAGCCGTAAAGGAGTAGTACACAATATTAAACGAAGTCTTTTTCTATCTCTTTGAAAGCGATGATCTAAAAAATACAGCACGGTTTTTAATACGGCTAATAATTATACATGCAGTGTTTTCGAGAAAATTTTTGATGTGTGGGGTAAACATTAAAAAAATTACAAAAAGCCTGATGAAAAACATCAACGACTGTTTCGGGTGCGGTGATTATGTGTTCATGAACGTCATGTCCTCGAAGCAAATTAGGGCGAATTATTAGTTGAGGATAATATTTTCATCCACCAAACTAATTATATAGTGTGCATATTAAAAATTAAAAGCAGGGTGCAAATTTAATATTCGTTAACAATTACACACAACCGTGACTGAGATTTTGAGCCACTATTTTCAGTTACAAATGTTAATGAATTGCGTGTAACCACATTGAACCTACTTAGGTATAATTTTGGCTACGGAAGAACCACCAAAACGATTTCTGCGGCGAAATAAGTTTACGTTGATGTTGTTTGACGGCAAACGAGCAGTTAATGTTAGCGTGGTAAAGAGGTTACAACTGACCATCGACATCATAATCACGCAGGCATCATCAACTCGAGTCACCGCCCTTTTGGAATTAACTGTTATCAGTTGACACGAGAAATACTACACACTTTTAAAATTAATACTGAATTCGCACATAACGTTAACCTTTTTTACAATCCCTCCTTTAGAATCTCATTCTACGCAATGAACGCTCACTGCGGGCCACGGTCTTCTCCTCGTACTTAGCTCATCACCATATCGCTTTAGTGAGAAATATTAAATATTGGTTTATATTAGGACTTTATTGTCTTCAATATGTATGTGCTTTTACACTTGGAATACAAACCTAAATGTTTTTTGCTGTTCTAATCGATTCCGTATTCGAAAGCCGAATAACTGCTGAGCTAGCCTTGCCAAAGATTGGTACGCTTTTCGCGTTTTAAATTTCCTGATGTCACCTTGTGGGACAGTCGGACAACAAAAGAAAACTTCGGGACCTGGTTGGAAGTAACAGCCATAGTAATCGACACTTGACCTTGTCGTGTCGGGTTAAGGTTGAGATTTCAGTAAAAGGACGAAGTTGTTAACATATTTTTGGCGGTGAGAATCTTTGTGATAATTCCTGTAGTAATTCCTAGATTTCATATATTAAGCTTAAATGATATACATTCAACAGATTAGAATATTGTTAGAGGTATTATATATAAATTATAAGGTTTACATCGATCAATATTATTATTCAGTAATCACATTCGCACAATATTTCTGTACAACACGTAAGTCACGAGTTACCGATACTGGCGGTTTGTCAATCCCCTTTTTTAACTTCCGTATTTATTCGATTCTACCTTCTTTGTAATTCAGAAAAGCCAGAAGAGCTCAGAGCAAAATGAAATAAGTGGATACGGTGAACACAGGAGTCAGAGTACTAAGTGGGTGTTACAAAAGTCATGTAATCTTGGACGAGGTGGGGCGTTCGATAATTCTGTGCTTCTGTATTAATTCAACGTTCCAGATATTATCGTAAGATACGGCCGTTACTCGTTCTCGTTCTTGCCCTCGGGCAGCGTGACCCATATCTATGTTAAAAATATTTTTATAAAAAATATTTTAATCCATTCTAAGACCAAAGAAAAAAAGTTACAATAAGAGAATGGAAATTGTGATAATGGTCGCAAAGCGAATTAATTCCAAATGCAACAGTGCCGTGAGCCTTGGCCGGACCAAAATAAATACGGTTGCATTGCCGGCGCGGCGCCGTGCCTCGCGCCGGGTCAGGGAAGCGAAATTAAAGCGTGTTATGTCACTGCTGACTTGATTTGTTGCTTTCTGGGACCAAATAAAACAAACTGAAAATAGTAAAATACATACTTTACGAAGCTGTGACGATGTAGCGACATATGTACTTATATAAATATAATTCATAATAAGTTTAATTTAGTTTTATAATATTACATTCTTGTCCTTTCGATGCCGAAAATTAACATTCTCTTTTTGTTCTTTGAAGGAAATTTATAATTGTATAATTTATCATTACGGTAAGCAGCAAAATATTGTGAAATTATGTCTAATACATATTTCCATTAAATACATTATCACATAACAGGGAGGAATTTAGATATTAGTCGGAAATGTGGTATAATTGAACATGTAATTGTTTTAAAATTTACGTGTTCAGTAAATTCTTCCTACAGTTACAGAGTCGAACTACACACTGACAATTTTAATATGCCAGTACATGTTTATTAACTGGCAACCAACCGCCCTCGCTTTTTCCCATTTTATTCATTTGAGGTCGGCCTTCCAAGGTTGGAGCGCTAAGTAATAGTAGTATGAACTATAAAACATATATTGTTATAAATGTTGAATTGTAAACATGACATCCTCTTAATGTGTTTCGTGATTTTTATAAAATAAAAAAAACATATGGACAAACATACTTTCTTTTTTACCTTCTCTTTTCAGGCCGTCAACGCATCAGTGATACCTTTGGTCTTGCTGATGTCCGTGGGCAACGGGGACCACTTACCATCAGGTGGCTCGTCTGCTCGTTTGTCTGTTCTTACCATTTAAAAAAAATCTATAAATAAATAGGTAGGTTCCACGACACCGAAATTAGAAAAATATAAAATTTGATTTTTAATTTCATAATTATTGCTTTTCTTGTCATTTTGTAATCCATAATAATACTAGTAATAATATTAATGACTTAATAATAATAATAATATTGATAATACAATCCTTACGCGAAACCCTACCACCAAGCAGGCCGGATTCTGTTGCCTCTTACGACACCCTTTTCTGTCAGCATGGGGTTGGGGGGAGTAGGCCGCCCCAAGATAACTTTGTGAAAGTGACAAATATTAAGACATATTATGATTTATGCCGTTGAAAGTGATTTGGGCCAAGTTAATATGCGAGGTTGACCAATATTTTGTGTAAGAGTATATTTCCAGTTATATCGATTTCAGATTTGTTGAGATCCCGTCAGACTAATCAGACCCTAAAGGTCAGGTCCACGAAATCCATTTCATTAATCATTGCGTTGCAACAAAAATCATTGCGGTCTGATGTACGTCGGGACGATGATCTTTGTACACACGTGGCTCTTAATAGATTGAAGCTGGGAATTAATTAATATATTTACTGTACTAATACAATGCCTTAGTTCAGTAACACGTATTACACGATATCAGATACTTTACAGGTACACGTCTGTGTATCATCACATGAGATAGTATCGATATCAATCCAACCTGAAGCGCTACTCCCTCGTAGCACAGACGTAATTATGTGCGTAAAGCGATATGATGCTCATAATGTAATGAATAATTTAATTGTGACAACATCCTCCATATTGTTCGTTAGTATAAATACATACATAATCCTAGTAAATAGCTTTTGCTTCAAGTAACTTGATCACAACACTTTACAATAAAATACAATACAATGATTCCCGCAATCCAAATTATGGATGTTAAGGATATGAATACGGATATATAAATAATATTTTACTGGTTTCGGTTACGGTTACGGATATGCAATTATTTCGGATTGTCCGATTGTTTTGGATAACTTCGGTTACGGATATTCGATGATAACAACTTCTAAACAATAAATTGTATTTACAAGGTAACAGTTTGCCTTTTTTTCCAGCTATTATTTAATAGATAAAAACCTGTAATTTTTTGATAATAAAAACGTCTAAACTTGATAACGATGCGGCCAGTGTATTGGTTCAGACCGCGAAAACTTGCCACAACATGTTTTATTTAGACTCTGCTCCTATCCGAAATTATTCTAAACTTATTTATCAGATACGGTTTAGGATATACTTCACTTCGGATATTCTATAATTTCGGTTACGGTCACAGAGCTCCATAATATCCCTAATCCAAATAATTTTTAATCTTTTAACTAGGCTTTTTATAAATAATCATATACATTCCATATGCTTCACAAGTTTTTGTTTAACTTAATATTTTTTAGTAAAAACTATATAAAAGTCCGTGCGGGTGGTTTTGAGATTATCATGTTTAAAAAGTCTTTGATTTATAATAATTCATACCCAGTAATAAATTAATCAGTAAATTTACATGGCAATGTTAGCGAGTGAATATTTTTTTGATGATTCATAGGCCAAATTAGTTACTCAGCTAAAACATTTGGTTGTATAATAGATAGCACGACATTAACCAGTTGCAGATATAATAAACGTAATAGTTGGAGAGACTCAAAATGGTCACAAATCGAAATCATGTCATATTAAATTCAGTTTTTGACTCATTAAAACAGAACTTTTCATGTTTCATAACGTTTCATAATAGCGTAATTCCTTACCTGACAATAAAGATTGTTACCCTACTCCGTTAAGGTTTCATCTCCAGAAATATTTTTAAATTTAGTTTTATTATGTCTATCGCACATTAGAGTGTAATTGTAGAATGAACGGTTTGGCCACAAAATCGACACGCGGGATTTTTTTTTATTCCAACATTTTTGCCCTCTTTAAATTTATAAATTGTTTTTCATTTCGTAAGTTCTGCCTCATTACAGTTTTATTATTAGTATAGATGTTTTAGTATGTGATGAAATAATACCTACAAAAACTATATCGGAAATAAAATGATCAGTGTGTATTTACCTCTATCCAAGATATCCCCGGATGGCTGGACGATGTTATCGCTCACAGGACCCGCCCGTTTTGCATCTCATTTTTATTTTACAACCCCATTCGCCAGCCACCCTCTGCCAGGGCTGTTTCTGACAGCACTTTACATGTAATATTGAATGGACAAAGATTACGCCCGTCAAGTAGGTAAACGGTAAACTCTGGTGACTTTTAACTCTATACGAAATGTTTGTATATAACAAATATTTTAACGATAAAAACCGTCTTCAATTTGAAGAACGTGAATTTCTTGATTTCATCTCTTAAGTTTCACCTTTTTAAATTTAAGAGGGAGCAAGCGAAAATTGTACCATATCAAATCAGAATATAATCATCAATGGCATGAAAAAAAAATGAGGAAACCCGACCATATTCGAGAGTTCTCCACAATTTTCTCAAACATTAGTAAAGTCTGCTAATCCGTACCAGCCAATGTGATGTAGTATGTTCTGTAACGCAGTTTGTGACAGAAGACCGAGCCTGAGGATACGGACATGTTTATGGAATTTATTACAATGATATAGAATGAAAAAAAAAATTACTAACAGGATTACACATAAAAATCTCAATAGCTTTTATAAAACATTTTAGCTTTGAAACGTAGTTACACTTATTTTATCAGTCATTGACATAATTCAAAATTTTGTCTCTTAACTTATTATATTTAATTTTTTACTCTAGTCAACCCTGTTCTGGCATGGAGCAACAAGTCGCCTGAGATTGGCGTTCGGCGGTTAGATAAGCCGCGCCTATAGCGGGCTCGCGAAAATTTCAGCGCATTAATATTGACGGTGTTATAAAAAGTAATACCGCTGTATTACCGTTACCCAGGAGCTAACGTAAGCCCTCAAGTATCTTGGTATTAGACTGGAGAGGTTTTGTACCAAATGTATTTTTTTATACTTATTCTAACAGTCGATGAACAAGCTGACGAAAACCCTTAACGTTGCTGGAGGTGCTAAACATCTTTTTTGCGATTTTACAGATTCACGTTTTATTTTGAGTGGAAGGATCACATAAACATAGAAAAGATGGATGCGTTGCCAGAACAAAAAAAGAAATCGATGAAAGCACTTCTTGATTTCCTCTCGAACTTTATAATCGAGAGTCGTTCGCGCGATTTAACGTTTAGTTCAGTATCGTATAGTAACTTTCAGTGGAAGATCTGATGTCATTGCCACGCTCATTGGCCTGAATGATGACATGATAAAATGGTGAGAATGGACGTACACAAATATTATATCACAAACACCCATGACCCGACACAAACATTTATCTGTCACATAAATGTCTGCCTCCGGATCCGGCTCCCCTCGCTCAACAAGCAGGGTCATTGCTATCTGAGCTATAAGATTGCCACATTCACTGACGTGGAGGATGTTCTAGGGACACAACTGAACGACATACGAACTGAAGGTGCTGATATATGAGAGTATGAACATGTGAGCATTATTTATTAAATATATGTTTAATTATATGTAACTACCGATTTTCCATCCTTAAAAAAATTATTCCTATTACCATTATAAATAGTTTCAGGGTGAAAACTTGTAATTGGCTTTCCATTTCTACTAATACATATTGTACTTTATATTTTAGTTGAAAATTTTTCAAATAAATTAATATGTCCGCTACAAGAACATTTTAGCGTCTGAGTAGAAAATGGATGAATGAATAATTTACAGTTTTTTTTTATGGTAATAGCCGACAAACGAGCACCAAGCCACCTAATGATACCGATGATGATAGTGGTCACCGTTGCCCATGGACATCAACAAGACCAAAGGTATCCCTGATGAGTTGTCGGCCAGAAAATGAGAACAAGGTAAAAAATAAAGTACTAGCTCTCAAGCCCCCAGTCAGAACACGACAAGTCGTTTGGTGGCTGACTCAAGCAGGAGGGTGGTATCTAGCCAGGCTGGCTTTTGTCGCCTCTTACGACACCCGGTTCTGCCAGCGTGGGATTGGAGGGAGTATTCTAGGCCGCCCCAATAAGGCGCAACACGCCACGGCCACGCATGTGCCGGTTTAAGGTATAATAGTGATGAATTTCAAGTCCTTCTGTTAATCTCTGAACATTGCATTAAATAAACTTCTAAATATTCTCGACGAAGCTTCAACAACTATATAAATAACGTACTTAAACAGGTTTTCGAGGGTAATACATAATAAATTGAAATAAATAAATTCGCTTTTACATTTACCTGCAACTAAGGCGCTGTACTTTTAAAACTGGAAATCGTGAAATTAAAAATACAGAACCTATTACCAATAATAATCTCATTTGAAAAAAACACAGGTAGATAGACAAAACATAGTCTCAAAACATGAATGTAGTCCAAGATTTTTCTCCCGTTCATATTTCATGGACGCAGGCTTTAGGAATCCGAATTTATTTCTAACTCTTCGTTCGATGAATGAAACGACTCAAATTTTCCTTTACAAATAATAACTCTCCTTCAACTGAATAAACCATAATTTTTTTTGTTAATTAACGTAATACTTGCAAACGTAAGATATTTTTCACAAATTTATCGTACTTTCATAATTATTACGATTTATTAGTGCTTCAACCAAAAAGCATTTAATTAACAATTCTCGGATTATACAGGAAACATTACCTATCAGATCGACGTCATCAAGGAAATTAAAAAAAAATGTTTTCCATTGTAATGTTAAGTTTTTTATGAAACTCGATTCGATTCATTCAAGCTCTAATTGTGTACTCGTGGTAGTGGCATGCGTTGCGTGTGACTAGAAGTCGTGATTTCAATTCTGCGCAGCGGTCGAGTAAAAATACGCCTTAGACATTTGGAGGCATCGACGACGGGTAGTCGTGACTGCGTGCTCTCGGCTTAATGGCGAAATATTGCAGACGCTGCTGGAAAGATATGTACAGTACTTCTAAATAGAGTAGTTAGTAAATTATTGCCAACTTGGAACTTGGGAAAAAGTTTCTTTTGTGACTTTTTAATAGTCACTGTACGTAAATATAGTTTCTTAAAATTGTTAGTTTTATGCCTCAGCTGAAAACTGCAGTAAAACTTTTCCTGGTGGTAAATATTACACCCTTAATCCCGAAATACAAAATGCCTTAAATTAACTTCATTCATGGCAAACTATAAATACTAAGGCTAAGAATATTTTTTTGTTTTTATGTTTCTCGAAGCGAACCACGATGTAATGAACTAGGGCAAGTATTTTGGTTGAGTAGTTATGTTTTACATTCCAGACACGTCCGCTTTGTAGCGCGTTTGAAGCATAAATGAGTATTTTCATAAATCATGGCCCCACGAATACCCGTAAACCATAATAAGTAGATCCTATATTTACTCACAATGCTATTACAAGATTAGTTCCCTTTGATCTCGAAATATACATATAAAAATGTATTAAAATCTTTTTGAAATATTAGAATTCCATCCCAGGTATGAAACAACTGTACATTATCGAGTCTAAGTGATGTTAAAAAGTATAATTTTTAAGATTTTACTGTTCGTGTATCAATTTACTTCTGATATGCAATAGCCGTTGATTTTCTACAGTCAATTGTTAGATTAAATAAAGCTAGGGTCAGTTGTAAGTGGTCGGCTAAGTTGGATGTTCGGAAATTGCCACCAACTATGAACATTTTCATTTAATAATCCACTTTTAACGGATATCCGATAAAAGTTTTCGAACCACGTCGTAAAAGTTTTGGGGCAATTTGAAAACTTGCGGCTCGGGTTGGCCAATAAAAAGCCCCATTATAAATTACGTCACATATAGAGGGGTCAACGACGTGTCTAATCGTATCTATTAGATTTCGTAGTCCATTGCTGGACGTGGCCTCTAAACTGGCGCCACTCCGACCGTTCCTGGCCACTCAGAATCCAACTCCCGGCTGTTTTCGTCAGGTCATCAATACACCTGTTTGGTTGGCGACTTTCGCTCCTTTTACGTATATACGTACGTACGTAACCGCCATTCTCACAATTTTCTTCCGCATCCGTTATCAGTCCTTCGAACGATTCGCCCGCCTATTGCCCCTTCATCCGGCACAATCTGCGAGCTATGTAGATAACGTTTGTTTGTTTATGGATTTCATCGTTACCATTCATGTCTTGTAGCATCACATACAACGTGTACCTATCTACGGAGGGGATGAGGGGACCAGTCAAAAGGTTCGTGTTTTTACATGTACATAATATTACAAAGTATTAAAACCCTAAACCTTAACTTTAATTTAAAAAATCAGTTCAAACATCATGGTCACAAGGTGATTGAATATATTAAACATATGTCAGTCATTTGATATTTTGTAATATTGTTTTTATTTTAGAGATTCTTCAAAAAATCGCAACATTTGTGAAGTCACATCATAGAAGGGGGCTTCAACCTATGTAACCTGGGACGAGGATAGGAAGTCATGAAGTTCGTGTGACATAATAAGCCCCTGTATTGTAGCCATTTGGAGAGTGTATAATATTCTCTGTTTAGTAAGAAGTATATCAAGTAAAGAAAACATGTTTTTAGTATTAGCTATATGTAATTTGATTAAATGAAGTGATTGTTTACTCCGCTCCTTACGACAAATTGTTTTTGAACTAAGCTTTGCCTCGTATGACATTTAGTTGACGTTGTCATTTCTAAAGTAACCTTCACCCTTCAAGTGTGCTAGTATTTGAAAATGTTTTGTGACTTAATACTTAATACGCATGTACTTGGCTACAATTGAAGTCTTA
>DWPT01006873.1:0-11162 GCA_018251895.1 Agathymus mariae mariae
TGACTCAAGCAGGAGGGTGGTAGCTAGCCAGGCAGGCTTCACGGAAAGATAATAATACCAATAATAATATTAAGGCCCTAATAATAATACTGATTATATAATCTTTACGCAAAGCCCTACCACCAAGCAGGATGACTTCTGTCGCCTCTTACGACACCCTGTTCTGCCACCATGGGATTGGGGGGAGTATTCTAGGTCGCCCCAATACGGCACATCAAACTCATCTGTTTCATTATCCGATAATTGACAGTTGACGGTTGGGACCTGTTTTAAATACGATTTACTTTTTTTGAGAGTAGCATATATAAATCTGATCAAGGTAATGTAAGTACGTTGCTTCCTTCCTTTTCGTTTTCTAGTACATATATCTTTAGAAATGTGAAACAAATTTCCACATTACGATTGCCTCCTAGCTGACACTATTACATTTAAGGTTGTTTAAATAAATCTAGAATTTTGAGTAATGTACTATAATTTTTGTAATAAATTATTATTTGCTTACGATACATACTTAAGTATAAACTATACTTAGTACTCATAGTAGATAGTACTAGTAACAAACAATAACGTAACTGTTTTGCATTTCGATAAACAAAACCACAAACCACAGAAAAGATTCATCCCAACAAACATGTTGTTTTAATCAACATGTCAGTTTCATAATATTAATTTACTTCAACAAGATTTGGTTTTCGTAAACCTAATTGGAGCCCACACAATTATATGCCAACCATAAGTTCGTTAGTTTTAGTTAAGTTATAGGCAAAGATTCTCGATAATACTCAATACAAAACTCAAACGAATATTAAACACACTATAAACCTATTCCACATTCCTGCTTAAGCCTGCTGAACCGTCTAAAGAGGCCTCTACAGTAAGAGAGGGAGCTTCAGACGATTTATCAGTAATCGTGTACTTGAAACTCTCACTTGAAATGTATAAAATAGTAAGTAGGTACACTGCAGAGCCCCGCGAAATTTTTCGTAGACATGGAGTTTTTTATTTTATTTGAGGCCAACAGCATATAATTCCTTTTATTGTGTAAGTAGTTACTTTTAACAATGGAATCAAGCTTCTATAGTGTACCCTCTTGCTTAACAGACTAGAGAATGCCGATAAGCAAAACTCTATATCACTAAGCTCAATAACAAAGATATCCACAATTTGTCTCAATTTGTTTTGGTTGAATTGATGAAGAGTTGGTTACCGAGTTTGTTTATCGCTTCCTGGTAGATCAACAACGTGTCCGTGAGCAAGGTCTTGTGTTGAAAAATACCCATGGGTAATTGTAACCAGTTACCAGCGCATATCTACTTCTTTGTCGACCATGACCGTAAAACTGGCCAAAATTTGTAAAAAATGTAAAGACATCTAATAGATTGACAAAGCCATTGAGCAACAATAACTAGGTAGTTGGTGGAATTTACGATGTTCTTAGCTATTTTGTAAACATCTATGGGTAGAAGATGCCAAGAAAACATTATAAGGATAGCGCTCGTATTATTGCAGCACTGATGCTATAGTGACTGATATAATCAGGGACGTGATATTGTCACTTAAGTAAACAGAGTGGAATATAGCAAAATATAAATCATATTTTATCCGAATGAAAATGTGTATATAAAAATAATGTGTAAATAATATTCAGTGTATCATAAAAAACGATATATATTGTTCATAGATGACATGTATCAACAATTATAATTTAAAGAAATTGAATCGTATTATTAGGATTTGAATACAACAAATTATTGGTTGAATTATTTTTTGATTAAATTTTTAACAATTACATTGAACGTTCTATTTTCAATCTATCCATCTATTTTGTATTTATCCAATCCATTTCCACAAAGAGATATATAGATTAATCACATATAAGTTACACGAAATTTCTAATGATAACTTGTTCAATAAATTTCCAATGGCGCCAGAGAATATTCATTCGTGTGTAGCTATCTCACTTTCCGTTTCACCAAGCGCTGTGTGATTAAAAAATATAAAAATGTCAGCGCGTACCCATTTCAAATTGTCCCATAGATAGGCGATAAATTTTGATACAAGATAAACTTATTTTTGGAGCAAATTAAAATTATGCAAATAGATATCTAAATATTTCACTACCTCAAATCAACAATTCATTGAAACGATACGAGTATGTAACGTAAAATTAGGTATAAAAAAAATACGTTTACAAACTCATACCATGTATTAGGGTTCCGTATGTCATGCACAGGATGCATATTGGACGAAGATCAAGTGCAGATACTTATCTAATACAAAAGGAGTATAGGAGTATCTGTATAGGAGACTGAAATACGACCCTAAACCCTTTGCTCGCCACTACGAAGATGTCTATATCGTCTATAATAATATATTATAATCCCTGGCGACTATATCGGTAGATAGTAACGGGTATATGCTTTCTTTTCTATAACTGGTGATTAGATGAATACAATGACGTAGATCGGCGCGTGGCCAAATAAAACGTGGCCAGAGCAACGAAGCGTGACAGAAACTAGGACATCGAACGAAACATTGATGAACGTTCAAAAGTCTCTAACCTAGCCTACTGATGCGTAAACCTTAAAAAGATTAACTGTCGTCGTTTGAAATCCCTACTGATAACAATTGAACATTTCGTTATGGTATAATCTTACTTGCATCGTCATCATAAAACAATAATACTATCACTGGGCTCGGCTCCTTGCACAATGTGAGGTAAAGTACCATAATCAAAAGCCAACCAATCGCAGATTGGCAGTACGATTCGCATACTTTTGAGGAAATATGTTAAACTTTCACGTATTCACGTTCCTCAGGATATTTGCTATCCCCGGTACAAAGTGCTATTAGATTTCTAAAACGCACATCATTTCGAGAATAAGATGAGAACGGGGCTAAAACTAGGCTAGTGTTACATATCGTATGAATGTAATAAAAAAAAGAACGCAATGGAAATACTTAGATATAATAAATGAAGTGCAAAATTTAATACAGTAACCCTACGGCTATTGCATACATATTTATTGAGATATAAATTACAAATATTCTATAGCATGAGCAATGTTGTTCATATCGTACAAACTACGCTAATATATTACATGACCAGCTCAAACTCGTTGAATATTTACAAATGAGTGTATCTCAAGTATTTGATACAAATAAATTTAAAGTGTAGAGCACACACCACTCTCAAGGTAATTTCAAATTGTCTGTTTTTATTACCAGTTTTTGCGCACTTTATGGTTGATTATTTAGAGCGGAAAGCAACAAAAGGCAGAATTCGAGATCCACGTTGTGAAAACATCTTTTGTCGATGGTGTTTGTATATTTTTTGCAATTCAACTGCTCATCTGCACCGGTGTCTTGATTTTAATGTCATATTTGAAATACCACTTTTCCGTAGGGTGGTTGTTATAAGCGACTTAAATCGATACTCCCAAGGGTATGGGGGCAAGTGAGTTATCGTCACGAGTAGAATACTGAGATCACCCTCATACGTTACGGCTACGTATTGGAGATGAATCGCCGGTTGCTTTAGTAAAAGAAAACATCGTATAGAAAGCTATGTCCCTGAAAGTTTTCGTTTGAAAGATGTGTGTAGTCCGGCACGCATACCTGTCACATTTTTAAAGGGTCAAATCGTAACAATGGTAGTCATTACGATAAATGCAATAACTAGGTGCGAGTTATTTTCGAGGTAAACATTTATTTTTGTTTTATTTGTAAGGAAATAGATATTGTAGTAATGCTTGGAAATTAAAATCCGGATCTGAGGGCCAAAAATTTTACTTTCCGTTGAGATGCTAAAACGATAGAATTGTGATTTTAAACCTATATCACCGCGGACAATAAACATTGTAACTGCGAGATCATTATCCATGAAGCTGAGTCGACATATCATTAAAAACACAAAAATAGTGAGGGCACGTTACAAGTATTTGCGG
This sequence comes from Agathymus mariae mariae, assembly GCA_018251895.1. Lineage (NCBI taxonomy): Eukaryota > Metazoa > Arthropoda > Insecta > Lepidoptera > Hesperiidae > Agathymus > Agathymus mariae. Next base: position 3,948 of record DWPT01006873.1, read on the forward strand.
TTATGAGTTCTATTCTGAACATATTTAAAAAACATACTCGAACATAAAGCACAACAAGAACACAAAGTTCCAATTTAAAACTCGAAAATCTGTTTCAAATTACATGACATGAACTAGTTGTATTAGCTAATACAGATTATCTAAACGTCTATCATATATCATGCAAAACAATTTCACTTCTAGATCAAAGATTAAAATAAACGTGCGGCCCAAACTTCTTTTTATATCCAATATTGAATTCAAGTACTGACAGCTAGCTGACCTTTAGAGGGCCAGGTGCCCCACACTGCGAATCGGAACAAAGAAAGGACTGTTCCACAATATGAACGAACAGGAACAAAGGTTCACTGTTCGCCGCCACCGTACATTACGCCTTCGTACTGTATTGTACAGGAACACTTTTGAAATTATGTAGTTCATATATTACTTATGTAACACTTTTACGTAAGCAATATATGAACTACATAATCAATTACTAATAGTTCTTGTAAGTTTAACGTGAGCTACAGTTGTATTAGGTACTGCTAAGGCAATAAGAAAAAATATAAGAAGACGCGGAAGCAATAACTAAAATGTCATTGAATTATCTTGATTTACTAAATTATTTTGACGAATCATGATTTCTTCTTTGTTTTCTGAACATCAGCAATTAGTAATATGTAACTTGAATAAGGCTTATGATTGGTCAGTGCCTATTTGACCTTGTAACAACAGCGCTCTAGTGTTGTTTAAGAGTGAGTAAGTTATATTATTATTGAGATTTTCATACATAAACGTCAAATTCCAGACCTCTCCGGTGGATATTCTCAAACGATTATTTCATACAAACCTTGTTCTGACAATAATTAAAACAATGATTAACATTTAACCTAATCAGTTCAGCCGTTCGATGATCTTTATACCCATAAATATCGCCAAAATTCTTATTTCGTTTAAGTATTACTATGTATGGTTTCTCTGATAAATTAAGAAATTTAAAATCTTATTTCTCATTCAACTAAAAAGTATCAACATCGAAATTTTTAAGGTCACTTTTAAATATTAATTACTAATTATACATCACTTATATACTACTGGGTGTATTCGTAAATAATACCGCAAAAAATATACCATCAATGCGATGCGATCTAAGTGTAAATTAAATGTGTAAAAGTTACTCACACGAGTAACCACAAGTTGAACCACAACCATATATTTAAAATTTTGATTCATAGACAAAATTGTTACTCATTTTTGTCACCGACTGTAACATTTAAAATTGATTACATATATGAAACTAAATATTTTTATATTATTTACTAGCAAACCGCCCTTGCTTCAGAAAATTTTCTGAAATATTGTTTTGGGTTCTTTGCGTTACTGAGGCCCCTAATAATAGTTTTTCTCATATATCTTTCACGTACAGAAAGCGATGAGTTACAATTTTATTATATGTAAAGTTGGTTTAATTCGTTCATAGGCTACGTATTTCTCTAGCAGTAGTTGTATTGCTCTAGATCTGAACTGGATAGTAAATACCAGTTCTATTGTGCATTGAGTGTCGTGAAGACCCCCAGTTATAATGCGTGTAGGCGGCTGCATTATAACTTATCATGAATAATCATGCTTAAACCTACCTGCTATGTAATTGTTGCAATCGTCATGGTACTCATATAGTGTTAAGTACTCACCTGAAACAAATTAAAAGAAATTAATAAATTAGTTCGGAATTTAATAATTTAAGTGGTTTCACCTAATTTGTCATCGAATATACATATCTATATGTATACTCTGTTCTACTGTATAAATCTGTAAAGCTTCTCTGTACGTCCCGTTACAACTCAAGCACGGCTTGACCTATCTTCATAAAAATGCAGTGCGGTGCAGATGATAGGCTATATAAAAATATCAGTAAACCTGATTTTGTATTCAAGGATATAAGTATGATACTTTTAATAATCATGTACCTTTATCGAATTTATAGTCCAACCCGAACGAAGTCAGACGCTAGTTTAATATAAAATCGCATGCTTACGATATATCGTTATTATATTTACTTATTTTATGCCAACCGTTCCAACCACATGCTGCAAATCAGGTGCTTATTTATCATTTTTTAACATGTAACAAATGATGTACTTGAATTGTATATTATTCTATCTATATAAGTAAAAATCACTTGCTCTACGTATAAAAGATATCTATTGAGGACGGCTAATTATCGAAAGAAATCAATTTCACTAATGCACCAACCTTGCTGGCTGCAGCCCTACGATACGAGTGAGCGATTCAATTGTGAGTGACAGTTGGCCCCTACAGCGCGGGAGGGTGAAAAGAAAGTAAGTAATTAAACGTTCGTATATATTGTATTTGTAAATCTATCGACGTTCATTGTAAGGTAGTTTACGTGTGACCAACATGACTATTGTTTACACGCCGCTCACTCGGCGGACTCGAGGGAACAATTTAGGATATCATTGTAACTATACTTTTCGATCTAATGAACCCTTTGTTCAACTGGATGTCTGTACAATCTAAATGTGGAAACTTTAAAATCCCATTAATTATTAATGCCGTACGGTTGTAAATAATTACTTTTATTATGCATTGCCCGATTATATACGTTGTTTAATTTATATTGCAGGCGCCAGCGTACGAGCCACTATTCGAATTAATACTGTTATTATAATTAAGAAAAATTGCGTGTTACTTAGATTTCTATGAGTGTTAAACGTCTTAATATTTTTGCTCTGTTCCTTAGGTCCACAAACCTAAGAGACACAGGTCAGATTAGTCTAGCCATTAAACTTTCAACATCGTAAACATTCCGTGTATATATCCATTTCCTTCACCCAAACATCCATGTACAACTCAAATGCATTATCCTATCCACACGGTCCAAAATTATTCATTCACGTTGTCTACAAACTAATTAACGGTCTTTCACAGCAATATATTTATGTTGAACCTTTGTTTAGTTATTGTAAACCAGAAATAATCCGGTCCTTGTTCGGAACCCTCGTAAATAAAGAACTTGTTGTACTGTCAAATAATAAAGAATATCTTTTCATAGCTATTCGGTGTTATTTCGCTTAATAGAAAGCGATATCGCGGAAGTGGACTAATTATCACATATATATCCGATAAAGAATCCTTCGTATAATATATTAGCGAAAATCGCTTGGGAATAATCAGATTTGTTTTAAGTAAGGTTTGTGATTGTCAATTTTCTCGTAATTTTATTCTAAAACTTTAGCTGATGCTATTCACTAGGTTAGAGTGCAGGAGAATTTTAAATTTAGTCTTGAATCTGATATCGATTTTATATATAAAATACAGTAGTACTTCGCCTGTCGTGTAACCTTTATAAATAGATAATTCTTTAAGTGCCTTTAATTATAAAGTTATTTGTGCCCATACCGTGCTTGGGAATGGACACAAATAGAACAAACTTTTACGTTCATATAATCACTTTTAGATACAAAAGACTGTCAATCCAACTCTGTCCGGATTATGCCTCGATTAAAATATAGGGTAATATAATAAACTTTTTTTATAATTCTATTTTTTAACTACAACTTACTAGTCGAGAGTGAACTAAGCGTTTTCTTTGTAACTTTTGTTTGTTAAGTTTGCAAGTAAAACCGTTTTAGTGTTCATACAGCGTTCCGTGTGCATGTCATTTTTTAACAGTTTACATCTCGTGTACAATAAAAAGTATTATTATTCATAGAATTTGAAATAGTCCAATTCAAAATTATTAAACACTATTAACTTAAATCAAAGGTTAAACGCATACTGTAAATAAAGGAATATCGAAATTATGTTAAAACAACCACAAGTAACAAATGACACACGGACATGGAAAAAACAATGCAACAAAACCGGGAATCCGTCTCGTTATGTTCTCCGTATAAGGCTAGAGATTTCTTTAACCGAATCGAAATCATTTTTAATTGGACATTCCTGTTATTAACTCACTTGTGAGCTTCGTTAATACTAAGTTGTAAAGAGAAAAATGAACTTGGTTGGACATTTTATCGCAAATCTTTCGTAAAATGGCCTTAATAAGTTGACGAATACAGTAATAATATTGTATGTATAAGACTTAGTATCTGCTTTTGATTTGCTTTAAAAGGCCGACGTCTTATGACGATTTATAAATAGCATCCGTACTCAATATAATTGATTTTTATCAGGCATGTAGAAAATTTCATTATTATTCCATTTTAATTTTAAAGATCATTGTTCTTAGTTCTTCGTCCAAGCTTACTTATATTTTCTACTAGCGTCCACCTCCGCATAAATGGACAGACACTACAGATTTGTATAGTAGTATAGATTTCACGGGAACACATCAATTTTCTGGTTCGAAGTTACTTTATTCTTAATAATAAAAAAATTGCAAACATGCTAAGAATCATCTACATATTATCAATGGTGTTCCGCATACAAACAATAATAAAAATAGATAATAAAATAGATAACAAAGTATACGAAAAATTAAGTTTTAATCTCTAAATCTAACACAAAACCTATATGAACCAAATGAAAAATGGAGAAAAACGGACCTGCCACAGTTTAATTAGCAATATAAAAGTTAATTTACACTTATTATTATAACTTATACCACTTCTATTCCAGTTAATTATTTAATACTAATAATAAACATTTCATTATAAATGCAAACGCAGATGCAAAAAATGTGACGTACATATTGACTCGTCTTTTAACTAAATTTAATGTTAAGGTCAATTCTAAAATAAGTTTTAAATATATTGCCAACAATACTTCATACTTTAATTCGCAGAACATTTCGATACAAAGTTGAATTATTCTAAGTAACACTGTCATGTGCCCAGCAGCAGTAGGTCACCCGGCAATTTAAGAGCCGTGTCGAAGTAGAATAAATAAGATTTCTCACACCTCCAGCAGTAAAACGAGTTGTGAGAACGACTACTAAGTTAAGACTTTACACAAAGTTGCATTACTTATTTAGATTCGCAAAATAATTCTCTTCTCCTCAAACAATACAAGAAAACCTGCCGTTTCATTTGAAAGGCTCTCAGAAAACGGGACTCGAGTGGCACCACTAAAGATGTATCTATCGGTAGACATCGGAAGGATATATGATATGATATGTAAACTGTGTCCATCCGAAATAATGTTCCTTTCAAATGGTTATATAGGTGCCGTGGTTCTAGAGATTACCCTCTATTTACACAAACTCGAAAATCGCGCTTATTCAATGCAATATTTCGGATTCGGATATTGTAAACCTCATCAAGTAGCTTTTGTGTGCTACTTTAACAAACAGAAACACGAATAATAATAAAAGAAATAATTGACGATAACATCCGTACATTTACCGTAATATTTAAAACGTATTAACGTAAATCGTGTATTGTCTATATATTGTAGATAACAATAGATGGCCGTAGATTAAGAATATTCTTCTGGCCATAACACATTAATAATAAACAATATATTCAGAATTTATGATCGACACGTATACCGTCGACATCTCAGCAGGCTATAATTACTCTTAAGCGGCCAAGATCTTGTATTTTAAATAAAAACTTTATACATTATAACTTATAACCTGTAAATGGTGCTATTTATGTTTTCAGTAATACGTCGTTGTCCGCGGCTTATTACGAATTGCAATTTCTTTTTCAAGCCCTTATAAGGGCGTGATTAATTACACGATATCGCACGGTGGGCTTCCTTGACAATCGATTTACTCGGTACCAACATCCTCTGTGCATCGTAATTGAGCTTAAAGGCATGTACACCAACGATTCAAACCGAGTAACAATTAACATTGTTTGAATTATTGTTTTTTTTTGGTAAAATATTCGTTGCCAAAGTTTTAGGGGAGTACGAGATGTATTGGCGGATGTAGATATTTGTAATTTTATGTCATCCATAAAATAAACCGTTTAAAAATAACCAAAACAAATGTTTTGTATATATTTTGTAAATAATTCTTTATAAATTTTTTTTTTAAAAGTCAACTCCTTTGGTGTGAAAAAAAAAAAACCCACATTCCCTTTTGATTCCTTCAATAAAGGAAAGATCATCGTGGGCAAACCCGCACACTTGAGGGTTCCCAAACATTATAATCTCCACTTTTACTAATTTTTTTTACTACCTTTATATATCTAATTTAAAAAAGAAGTCGAAGCCAACAAAGTTAAAGTTAAATAATTGTCTGTTTAATGATAACATACTTAAATAAGTATAATTTTAACTAATATACACTGTGCGTAGAGATCGAATGATTCTATGTAAGAAACCAGTGAGGTTACGGTCCCGTGGATACTTTATTGAAATATCCATAAAATATGATGCTGCTTTTCATGAAGCTTCCTTAAAGATAATGTAATTAATGATCGCCCACCAGATCATTGGAGGCGTACCGGTAAAACTGCCCACCAATTTTCTGTAATAATCATTATTTTCGTGACGAAAGCATCAGAAATGTACAATCCGTTATCTGCCTTTATAGATACACGTTAATAAGCATTTTCCAATTTTGTATGAAATATATTCTTTAACTCATGAAAGTCCATACTTGTAAATTTAGTTCAAGTGAAAACAAACTTTCTCAAAGTAGATATTTTAAAATGTCTCGGGTCTTCTGCAGGTCTATGTAAACCATACTAGAAATTAAGAATACATACAATAAATGAACTTACGTTTATACCTTCCATTTAATTTAGAATGGCTGTGTTAGCTGATATAAACTTTCGTTTGACATTATTTCGCATTTACCATCGGATTTACTATTTGCATACACAACAATATCCTTTATTTCAGTAAGATGTTATCGTCATGGAATAACTTGAATCTATGTATTAGAAATATTAAAGAAAAGAAATAAGTTGATAAGTGAATTAAATATGAACTTGAATATCCACTCCGAGTATATTTATAACTCCTATAATCACTGTCGTAATAAATGTCATGACAGAATTCATGGACATTATTAATTCTCATCAATCGTCCTACTTGAAAATTAATAATTATACTGCTTCCGAATATGTGTTGATCAATAATTAGGTTCGATTAGATTATAATTATGGATTAAATATTTTTGCCTTTATGATAAAAGTAATATTGTATTGGTATTAGAGTAACTATTTTTATTTAACCAATTTATTATATAACAGTATTAGACCTTAATATATTAAACAAATACATACACACGCACTAGAATTCCCTGTATCGCAG
>DWPT01006874.1:0-11161 GCA_018251895.1 Agathymus mariae mariae
CAGGAGGGTGGTAGCTAGCCAGGCAGGCTTCACGAAAAGATAATAATACCAATAATAATAATATTGATAATATAATCCTTACGCAAAGCCCTACCATTTCCTCCCGTCCTTCAGGCTGAGCCAACCTCCCCTGCTTGTATAGAAGGGTAAATAACGGACGAGGCTGCAGCACCAAGTCTCCCCTGGTGAAGGACGCTGATCTCTGTACCACACAGTACTCGTGCATGATCAGTTATGAACTTCTGTCCAGAATGAACCGTGAATTGTTTTTACCCGTATTCGTCGCAAAGAGTCAAGAATAAGCGAATTTTACGCTTACATCTGACGAGCAACGCTTCAGTGTTGCTTTTGATGTGACAGATATCCGTGATTAAGATGACAAGATCGAGTGGCAGAGGGGTTGACTACTTAAATAAACAAGTAAAATGTAACTTCCATTTAAGTCTATGTAAGGCCGGTGCTTTTTACTGTACACTACTGTGTTTTGTCGTTTAACACACGTAAATATCTATGCCATCCGGGCAGCAGCACACCGATTGACGAACAAAGCCGTCTACCGTTCTACCAAATGAAACCAAATCCAGCCTTACCACATGGAAGAACGACACATGGGTCAACTGTGTTCTTATTCCCATTAGGAAGTGAATTAAATTCACATGTAGCAAGTAGACGCTGTAACTCAGCCTGCTGGTGACCATCCAGCCACGCCACTCCAGGAAACTCCGAATATCATCTAGAAAAATAGTTTAAAAAATTAAAATTTAAAGTGTTAATCCCGTAGATTGTACACACCCCGCAAGCTAATCAAGCCCCTAAGAACGATTCCCGGCTGGTGCGGGGAGTTGTTTTTAATGAAAAATGTTTGGCCTCTGGTGTAGAATGCAAAAATAGCAAAAAAATTGCGATCGATTTGATGCTTAAAAAACAAGAAGTGTATCCTGTGACACGCCAATGATTATATACTTAATTTAAATTTGTAAAACATCACAAATTTCGAATAAAATTCCGCGCAGGCTTAAACTTGCTCTGTACTTGCCGTGTGTCGTTTTAAAATATGTGCTGTGGAGCGTTTTCGAAATTAATGTTAATGTAGTAGAAGCAAAAAATTAAACGCATAAGTCTATTTACAGAATACTAAAATGATTTTGAATTTCAATTTGATACCATTCCTCGTCGCGACTCGATAATAGGCTTTGGAAGTTTCATGATCTCAAGACAGTACAAAACTTAATGTTTACTAGATGATACAATTTTTTTTGTACGGTGTAGAGACATGGTCCCTCTACAAACAAGAATCTAAGAAACTTGAAACGTAATATTTTTGATATCTTAGATCGATCCTAAATAATAATTGGCTTATACCATGTGCTTAATAATAGAATTTATGACACGGAGTGGACGATCCTGCGATGATAACTACGATGGAGTACACACATCTGGCATACGGCTTCACAAACGCTGTGCTCTATCTCGGGATGGGTGACCTGAATACAACTGGTAGTCAACTTCTAAAAATAATCTGATAATTGTAATGAAATAAAATTATGATCAAACTATTCTCTTGATTTGTTCAATAGTAACATTGATTGAACAGTTCCATTTTCCAATGGAGAATGTACCGACGCGTCGCAACAGTCGGAATAATGACTTTCTTCAATATGGAGTAATGAAATTTTGCGTACAATTATACCAGTTTGTGAACTGCCTCTTGAAAATAGCAATCATAACTATTTCTAAGCTAATACTTACTTTCAAATCTGAGAACGAGGTTCAACAGTATAATAGCAGTAAAGATTCCGATCGCTGGCCGTTGAAGAGCAGCGTACAGCATTCGGAGTACGATGTGTGGTCGATCTCCATCGACATAGAACAAGTAACCGGATAGAAACAGTCCGGCGATACCTAGCGGTATGCACCAGATGGTGAATTTTAAAAGCTGAAAAGAAGATTTTTGAATTGTAAATGACGTACAAAACGAATAGACGATTCATCTCATGATACGTGGATGCCACTACTTATGAACGTCCGCAACACGATAGATAAAATTTGGTGACTATTAACAATAAGAAAACTTAAACTTACCTTATTATTGGTATACTCGATTTTATTTTTAACGCAATAATACGAAACGAGGCCGACGGCCATGCCAATAGCGTAGCAGCACAAGTTGTTGTGGCCGAGAATGTGCATGGAGCGGAAGGTGTCGCTCTCAAACGTACGGTAGAACCTGAAAATAAAAAGTGGATCGAATAAATAGAATCGTAAAAGGCTTTACAGGTTTATGAGCCTCATGAAAGTCAAACAAAAGAGGACCGAAGGGATGTTTAGATATATAGATTGCTCGATTGATCTATAGATAGAACTAGATCATATGTAATTTTTAATTCAGTTTACTTACTTTTTTAGGGCTGAAAAAAGTGTTAGCATTCCACGATTCAGATTAAAAAAGGCAAATTTTGATAGCGTGATAGACGCTAATGAATAAAACTAAAAGTTATTTACGTTAAGGTATTAGAAAAAAAGAATATAGTGTTAGTAGTGCGACCTACCATAGTAGTAGTAGTAGTTACTTACTCAGGGCTCATAATTACTAATGCGTCTAAGTCCTGAAGCCACACATGCATTGCCGGCGCTATCATTCCCACCAGCGATAGCATTGCTACCGCTGGATAACGTCCGCGGGAGGCAGTAGCCATGTAGATTATTAGTCCCACCACGAACAGCTGCATTTCAGATGCCACGTGCCTGAATCGAAAAATACTATTTTACCAATCTGGGTGAGCAGGCTGTGAGCACAACCTGCAGTAGTGTTTAGTGCATTACTTCTGCCCCTACGTTCATAACCTAACCTAACCCTAATATAGCAAATCTGTAAATGTCCTTTAAGATTTGTATTTCAGTTTGAATGGTGTGAGTGCCATTTACTGATGCAAATGTGCTGATGTGGGTACAATTCTATATATTAGGTTTACTGAACCATAGTCAAATAGTTGTTATCGCCTACAAATACAATCCCATTTTATTCTATGCATGATATCCAATGAGTGCAGTGGCTCTTCAACTCCAGTTCTAATAAAATAAGTATTCGTCTCTCAATCTGTACCAAAGTGATAATCTCAAAAATTACTACATCAATTATATGCGAGTCTTAATTAATTGATAAAGTGTAGCATAGAGATAACTATATGTGTGTAATCATGTTAGTATGTAAGCAATATTGTTCATTATATTGGGACACAACATATTCGGTCGTGAATCATATCACTTCTTATATTTCGCTTCGATCTCTCTCATATCATCTCATACAATATCCTTACAACAAAAGAATCACGAGGAAAACTAAGATATAGTTATTTTATATGAATATCGAATAAATAAATAAAAAATATATAATTTTCTATTCCATAAACAGATCAGAAGATCAAGTCAAGGAGCAGAAAAATTAAATCAATTTCATGTAAGTGCTAACTTATTATTAGCACTTTTTATCAAAGTTTTCTGCGCCAGAAGTAATCAAAGCGGATATTGTATTTTCATTGGCACAGGCGTTCAAATAATGTCTGTAGTTTAGAGATTTACATTACCTACGAATTTAAGAAATGCAGAATCGAACTTACACGTTACAGTCTGTACGTTCTAGTGTAATGTTATCGGTCATTACTGCAACAAGTTAAATAAACCAAATTGGCACCACTTTCTCTTTTATTAAGCATCAACAAGCTCCAGTGTACGAGTGTCGTACAAAAGTTATTAAGTCGATAATGTAAAACGATATGTACAGAAGTGTCGGACGCTCACCTAAATGTAATTAATTCAAATGAGGCCGGGCTTTGCAAACTTATATTTTAATTTATTTTAATATTATACTCCTATACTCACCAGGTTTGTGTATTACAATATTTATCCTCGGCCACATAGTTGTTAAAGTACAGGAGGTGTCTCCACCAGTGAATCCTGCAGTCGGTGGTCACACTCGTCGTGAATATTTTCCACAGCGGACCGGTCTCGAGATGTCGGAACCAAGTGGCAGTGAACAGTATCACTAAGGCTAGTGCTGGCGTCAGCCTGGAATAGCAGAACATGCATATAAAATAAATTGTTTTTCCGTAAAATTACAAGTTACTGAGATTGAAACAGATTGGTTTCCGAATCGAATGAGTCACATCCGTCCAGTTGCAGTACGCCGTTGACAAGGCGAATGGGATAAATTAAGTATAGCCTGCCCGTTACTGTCGACATGGGTGTTAAACGTGGTGAATTGTTTCATCATCAATAGATATGATTTCTCACCTTGCCCATCTGTAGAACAATATCTTCGGTACATCTTTCCAAGTAAGTTTAGTAGCCTCTGAAGTAACTTGAAGATGAAAAGTTAGAAGGCAACCGGAAATAACGAAGAATATCTGGACGATCACCAGCCCACTAAAGATTATTTGATAATAAAGCCGGTCGTGACTCTGAAAAATTTAAATATCCTGTTAGTGAATTTTTGATCAATGATTATGTTTTTATAATTATTATGCTGTAAGAATCAAGTAAATTAATGCTCGTCATTGATGAATCCACTTGTTTATCTCCTGGAACGTCAGAGTCTTCAATTAAATGGTCATCAATGGAAACATCAAAATATATATTTTGTTCGGTCACAATTACTGCCACGCACACGTCACAGACAGAGTCGCAATCACAGTATCGGCTGTGTCAGTGATATGTTTAGTTAACAGTGTTGTAATCAACGATGTGACAATATTTCCGTGCTTGTAATGGTTTACTAGGAGGAGATCAAGCTTACCATTTCAAATTCTCTCGGATTATCCGTGTATCCTGATCCAACTAGCCAGATCACGTGCACTACAGGTACGAAGAATGTTGCTATCGACCTGAAAACACGTAAACAATCAGACACCAGAAAGACACAAACGAAAACACTACGTCTGTATAAATATTATACACTTTCAGTATTTTCAGTAAGTTTCTTTTAGCTATACATTTAGCTTGTTTTGTCGTCGTTTCCATCCGATGAAAAGGACAGAAACATCTAGGTTAATTTAATAAAGCAACAAGACTAAGGTATGACTTCGACATCGATGCCACATCGGCGCGGCCCAACTTAGGTCTGGTCGCTCGTCCGCTATTGGAATAACAATATACTCCATTTTCACTATATATGAAGTGCTACATGTGCATATGATTTATTCAGTATAGGAATTTTTAATTTTTTTATACCTACAATAACCAAAAACTTATAAGAAAATATGAGTAACTTTCAGAAGCGCAAAGTTTTTGTACACAGATTGTTCATTTCGTCAAACACATTTGTTTACTTTTGCTAGTTACGAGTAGTTACTATAATCTATTATTGCATTTGATACTCACTTCAGTCCATATATTCCATTGAGCTGCTCATACTTTACGTGTGTATTGGTATTTGTTAGTTTCTCCCAATTTCGGAATATTGAGAAACTCAGCAAGTACGGGTTACCTGCGGGTGTCAGACAGTGTTGGTCTCGTAGGTACTCCACTTACAAACACGTAGGTTCATTGTTCGGTGAAGTCGTGTTGTATTGTTCATAAAAAGTTCTTGCTGTTGTTGTTAACGTTTAATATATATTAAGCCGAAGTATTTAATAAAAGTTCACTTTCTATTATATACGCTCATCAAAGAACTCCAAGCAACATGCATCGTGTTACAAATTCTACAAATTATAGTACTCAATTGTTACATCTTTTCTCACCAAAGGTATGTAACCTCTTCATCCCGGAGAACAATGTGACGGTTTGTAAAAAAAACGGTTATGTTTTTATTTTTTATAAATTTAAAAGAGAATACATTTTATATATTTAACAATAGTTCGAAGAGTTATCGACACAACTGAATTATAGGACGTTCTTTATTTCAGGGAGTGACGTCATTTTTGACCGCAAATGCTGCAGGGATGTTGCAGGCGGGAATAAATCATCCTCAAGTATCTCGGCATTTTTTTATTTGCAACCTCTCGCAGGGTTACAATAGCACAGGAGATCCCGTTGAGCAGCTCCACAGCCGCGGAACGAGTATAGCCGCTCAGCGACACAACCAGCCGACTGCACGACGTCAGCCGAAGTTAACCGCCCGAGTGGTGTTGTTAGCGCGTGGGGACACCGTGCTACATCAGCCGCACGAGCACGAAGCCCAGTCAGGGAATTGCACTCGTTGAAATCAATGGTGTGTTCCCCATAACATGGAACCGGGAGTTTCGGTTTGGGTTTAGGCCTGATACAAAAAGACTAAGAGTGTACCTTCATCCAGGAAACACTGAAGGGGTGAGATACATTCAAGTAGTTCGTCCATACAGCGGCTCAGCAACTATGGTCCGGGCGGGTACTAAGAAAAACAAAATGACTGAGCAAGTTTATGTCAATGGAAACATAACCTCTGAAAATTAAAATTAAGCATTTTGTTAGGACTTATGTTCGTCCATCTTGCTGACATTTGAACTGAAGATGTTTCCAAACTTATAACACTGTATTTCACTTCAAAACATTAGACTTTTACATTACATTACTAATAATAAAATGTTGACAACAGTATACCAGTTTCACAAAGCGGCAAGCGATTAAGAAGTGACGGTCTAAGTAAAAATGCTCACGCGACTAAATTCAAAATATTAAAATTGTACAGACTATATAGGTTAAGAGATTGCCGTGTCTTTAGTGATGTAATACGCTTATAGAACGTTTTGAATTTAGTATAACATCACATACAAACCCTTGGCGCCTATTTCACGTTAATACATAACAATGCTTGTTCGCATACAGCTTCGTGGACCAGAGAATAATTGGTAATTGAAAATATGCGGGTGTTGCCCGGGCCTGCAATATCGCCTGCTTTCAACCTCACCGAGCAGGCATGAGACATGCTCCAAACACGTGTATTAGAGGACTTGGACAGAATAACAACAACCCCAGGGTTAAAATTGTGTTGAAAGCGATTGGCGATGGATAGCATAAAAATAATAATTTGTTTCGGTACCTTAGTTAGTACTACATATGAGTACTTAAGTAGGTACACATATTGTTAATTTTCGTTACTAAAAGAACAATTGAAAAACAAAACATCAATAGGACACCAAAATTATTATAAAAAAAAAATACTGTAAGTGACAACAAATCTAAAATTCAAATTAGTACATTTGCTTAGACTTTTTTGATGCGAGTATATTGATTAAGGAAATGTTGTTTTCTGTTTACGAGTACGTTGTAGATATTCTGCAGATATTAATAAGCAATATATAAAACAAAGCATCGATGGATAGATATGAATATTATACAATCACAACCACCAATACAATCCACCAACAGGAAATCCACTCCATTTTTTTGGTGTATTTAGTCCATTTCCCGTACTTGTCTAGTGTCCCACTCCGGCCTCGCTCCAGTTGCAAAAATAAGTTATAATTTTTTCTTTCAAGTAGGTACCAAACTTTCTACCTTACTTTTCGCATATCCACAAAATTCACGGACTTCATAATATTAAAACAAATAACAATAGCAGATGTAAAAAACTGCCTTGTATATTACAATATCAGGTCATAAGTTTAATAATCCTTACCGGCTGTGTCGTTTTTGTTGTTACGATTCTTCATATATTTATCATACACACTTCCAATAACATTCATGGCTAATATAAAAATTAAAACCATAGCCAGAATCCAATCCCCGAGATCTATCTGCAGTCGATCGTCATGTTTATCACACGATATAACGTTAACTAATTTCGCCTCCAGTCCATATTCTGTATATATAGTTTCATTAACGCATCCCTCAAGGGCCAAGTTTAGTTCCAATATTTCATTAAGGGTTTTATTTTGGATAAACTTCTTACACGACTGCGTGACGCATATCGTTCTATCTATAAGAGAATGGTTGTAATGCTTCATTGTAAGTTTTGAATATTCCTGAAACAAGCAGTGTCGTAAAGCAACGAGATCATTTACTTAATTAAATTGTTAATGAGTCATAAACAAGGTTAAAATGGATTTACAACTGCATCTTGCAATAAATGTTATTATAAAGATTGTTTTTTTTACGGTTTTATACAGTCGTCGTCGCCCATGGACATCAGCAAGACCAAAGGTGTCACTGGTGCGTTATCGGCCAGGAAGTTATAGTAGAGTCTACTTGTTTGTCGGCTGTGATATAAAGAAGGAAAAAACAACGAAAAGAACTCCTGAGCACATCTTTTAAATCAACTGATGGCAATTACAAAGTAAGTTTTATATATATTCATCTGAATCTTAATATCCTTAATAATTAAAAGTTCTAATAAATGTTGTTAAGTCACCCAGTGTCAACGTCAAAAAGGAAATCCTGTAATTTGATAACGTCCGTTTGTAAGTATATCACAACTGTGTGGCCATAGTATTAGAAAATAGATTCATAAAATTTTAAAGACGTATTTATTCTTTGAACCATTGCACAATGACGCAGTAAATAATTTGTACCAATAATAGAACTGTATCGGATTCGATTATCCACACAGAATATTTTTTGGAAATTATTATGTAGGCAGACTTTGTTATAGAGATATAGAGATCAAAAGATGTGCTGAGGAGTTTCTTTCGCCTTTTTTTCTCCGAAACGGTAGTAGCAGTAAAAAATGACGTGGATAAGTATATTTACAACGTACCTATGTGATTAAATGATTTTGAATTTGAACTTGAAACCTTTATTTTTATTTTTGTATGTTTGTCTGTCTGACCACGTTTCACACTAAAACCACTGAACAGATTTAAATGATACTTGGCATTTTAGTAGCTTATATTATGTCTTATAATCTAGGATACTTTTAATCCCGTGAAATGCATACATTCCTGCGGGATAGGAGATAAAAATTAAAAACATGTTCTATTAGAAGGGCAGGGAATTTCTTTTACCATCTGGCTTCAGCCATTGCATTAAAACAATATAATTATAATTCATAAAAACAGAAAAAAACTATTTCTAAACCAATGCGGGTGATGTTTTTAAACGTAAAGCGTAATTTTCGGAAATAAAGTTCAGCGACGAATTGAGCCGTTAGTTTTTGAACTTACCCTTATTGTATGAACTAGTTCATTATGAGGGTCTCCGTTCAGCTCAAACTGAGCAGTGCAGTAGACTCCTCCAGGTTGCCTCAGACAACTACGGTAGTTTGAATCCATTCCAAATAACGGCGGCATTCTTTCGTATTCTGATTCTAGAAGAAGGAGGCACACTACATTTTGGGACAGACATACAGAGAAATAGATAATCCCCCATTGGTTAATTTTGGAACGTAACGATGAAACACGCTCGGTCGTCGCTAGTGGTCTCGAAACTTTATACGAGCACTGATATCTAACGGTAAGCCGTCGTCGTTGTAACGCCGGCTCTGTAGGAGAGCACCTTTTTATACCTTTTTTGAAGAACTCCATATCATAGCGCCGCGGTAATCCATCAGAAGGAAGTTCGTTCCACGACTTGCATGTGCGCGGCAAAAAAATATCGTTATAATCGGACCCTGGAGGAATGCCACGAATTCAATCGGTGTGGATGGAATTCCATTGGACAAAGGGAACCTATAAGCATTCGAGCCTATCGCTGATTTGTGAGTCGTTGACCATTCGGACTGCACATTTTTGTACGTCTAATGGACTGAGCTGGTACTTGGGCGCCCCTTCACAAAGGTAAATTTATCGCTCTTACTACAAAAGACTGGAATGACTTGTGTTCATCGGTGTTCCCGTCAGATTATAACGGAAGCATACAAGAGTGAATAAATGGATATGCTTCACCATCCAGGGCTCCATATCCACTTACTATTAGTTGTAATTGAAGTAAAGTACTAGCATATACGTAAGAACAAAAATACTTGTTTACTTACCTGCATTTGAAATATTATGGATAAATTAAATTTGATACGCGACAATTAATAGGTAACTTACCATTTAAATGATAGATAACACCACTGCACATGTCAACAATAAAAGACCACGTTAGCACAGCTTTTATGATCATTATGATATTACTTAATTTATAACTGAACGACTGAACCGCCGACGCCGGCTCGCAGACACGTCAGACCAGCGGAGGAGATGTGAGGCTTTTAGTATGGTGTTAATCACCCACCGATATTTATAATGTACGCCGGGTTTCACATACTGCGAAGTGTTATTTTATATTCTCTTATATCTTATTAATAATTATCCCACCTCAATTCTCGTTCGGAAATAATCCTTAAGCTATTAAACAGTACCTCGGCACTTGGAGGATTGAGGAGCTACACACCTCAGGGAACGATACATGACGTATTCGATAAATATAAAGTGGAGTTTACGGTGTACTCGTTGTGCTAGTGCTTGCAGCGTAGCTCGTGGTAGCACAGTGATTTGAACGTCGTCGGTCCACACGGGAAAGTCCACTTCGTGTTAAGGATTAAAACGCATCTGTAATTTATTAAATGATGTGCGTATTATCAATTATTATCGCTCGCTTATCAGAAGGAAAACATGGAAAGAAACCGGCATTCCCGGGAGTTCTCCACAATGTTCTCAAAAGTGTATGAAGTCTGCCAAACAATTGGTGGTTGTAATGCTTTGAGTCCAAGCCAATCTTCGCTGGTCCGTCGCCTATTGATCGACATCCGAGACTACGGCCAACTATTTCAGTAGCTTACTAAAACTAGAAAAAAGGGTTTTCTTTTTTTAACTTCACAAACAGTGCGTGTAATGATTCAGCTCCTATACAATTAGTTTAGTTTCTAAATAATATTTGTTACTGTTAATTGCACGTAGTGTTTACCTGTAAGTAATTGTGCATTAAGTTTTAATTATTTTGTTCATCTTGTATATATATATATATATATATATATATACATTATCTTTTTTTTCCCCTCTGGCGCTCAACAATGCCTGGCAGAAAGCATCGCCCAAAGCCCAAAGTTCGCCCCATTAACATCCATTCGCAGACAAGAAAGCCATCAATAGTTTAATTTTAAATATCTTGCATTTTGTATATTGCGTCCTATTTAGCATCATAAAACATAACAGTTGAACAATCTGAGTTTTTGTTTTGGACGCTAATCAGGTTTATATTAACGATTTGCCGTATTTTATTAGCAAACGTGCGGACATTGTACTCTTTGCTGATGACACATCTCTAA
>DWPT01006875.1:0-11161 GCA_018251895.1 Agathymus mariae mariae
TATCCATTAGATAAACAACATGGAAAGTTCTATCGAGCTCATCATAACATGTTCAAACATTTGTCAAGCTGAACTAGCTAGCTAACCTTTTGCTCGGCTTTCATTACATATTGTTAGTTGAAAAAGCACCGCAATGAAGGGCACATTTTAAATTGGTTTCTTTTCAATGAGAGCTTTGATCATATATTATCCTTCCCTACTGCCCTTCATATATTATATTACTAGCGGCCCGTTATGTAATCTACATTATATAATCTACATCCATCCAGTTATAAGTTAATGCGATCAATACGTTAGACTCATCAGCACTTAGCATTAGATGGGATTGTTGTCAGCATTAAGTAGTTTTGTATAAAATAAAGATAAAAAAAAATTTAGAATAAGTGCCGTGGTTCCGGAGATTACTAATTTACCGCACACGGACTCACCAAAATTCGCACTCATTCTTTATAATTTTAATACAGATTATTAATAAGACGTTTGCCATTCACATTAATTAAACTATTTTTCTGACATTAATTAACTGTTTTTACTTTATTAAGTTTTACTTTGAACAAACATTGCCATTTAGACTCACTTCTATCACCTCCTCGACAGCTGTTGACAATTTTTTCTTGCTCGGTTCTTTAACTTTATTTGGCTCTTCGTCAACTCTGGTCTGTTTCCCGTTACGATAGGCAGAAACTAACTCTTTTAGGCACCGGTAAAAATTTTTTCGATTAGAAACCTACTTGTATATTACAATAATTACAAACACCACCTAAAATATTGTTTACAAATCTTTCAACAAAACTTCCACACTAACATTTACCTGTTATCCAATGGGATAGATGAAATATAAAATTCAACAAGTCATTAGTGTCGTTAATTACTCATGCATCAGTTTGATTGTATGCAAATCAAAGTGAGTGCTAGGTCGATGTAAGTATAATTTCCATTTTTATTTACATCAATAAGCGTCTACCAATAACGGTACACTGTAACAAATCCCACGTCATATGTGTGGAGTCATGGTGCAAATTCCAACACACTGCTCTGTTTCAAATTAAAAAATAACAAGGTGTGATATATTTAAAAGTACCTACCTACTGTCCAAACATCACAACATTACAAACACATGATTTTTTTTATGAATTAGCAAAATATCGTCTTATTACAAAAATAATCTCTCTGAAGCTTGGCTTTGGGTTAAGTGTTTTTCATTTTGTGTAGAATAAGAAATAATTTATAAATGACAATTTTCTCTTATTATTTCAGTAATGACGTCTAATAAAATCGTGACGGAAGAGCCCCCAGTAAAACTTGAAACATTAAGCAAACGACGAGAAGCCAACTGGCCATGTGTCCTGTTCTTCATCCACATCCATCTCCTATCGCTATATGGAGTATGGCTTCTGTTCGTCGAAGCTAAATTGTTAACGATTCTTCTCCGTAAGTGCCGTCTTTTTTTATGACATTGATGATCGTTTGTTGGCTATCACTGTAAAAATATCCATAATAAATATCCATTCATATATGTTCATACATAACACATAAAATCTTATTCATAATGTCACCTTCCGACAAAACTTTGATTGTATATTCCATAGACCACTCAAAAGTATTGCGAAACATAAAAATATAGTGCGATAAATATTATTGTTAAATATCTTCAAAAAAATACATCATCTGTAACAATACAAAGCTTGATACATCCAAACCAATTTACGAAATAGTTTTTCCAGTCTATCTCAGACACTTCTACTATTGTACGCCTTTGTGTTGATTTTCATGTCAGGTGTCTAATACAAACTAGTCACATGGTACCGAATCATGTCTATAAAAACATTTATCTATGATATTTATGATTATCCATTACTAGCAATAATGGCATAAACATGCCAAGACGAACCTGCATCAAATTCAGAAATAATAGTATGGCACCATTACAGGACGGATCTATTTATCATCGGTGAGGTGTTTTGTCGGCACGTAACACAAAAATATATATAACTGAAAGAAGCTCGTGAAAAATCTCGTCAAAGCTTTCCGATCCAATCTCCAATTTGTGCTAAATATCTTTTTATATACATTGCATAATCTCTGCCAGGTTTCCTTTAGTAACAGCCGTCAACGGATGACCTCTTGCTCTTTCGTTTCTCAAAATTATCGGTTGTCCATAAATTCGTATACCAGTAACAGTAAACTTTCATGGGCCTTTGTATATAAATGCCATTTGAAATCTAACAAATGATTTTTGTGAAATTTGGTATCAATTTGGACGCAAATCCGTTTTCCAATAACTCACGGTATTTCCATTTATAAATATAGACAAAGAATATTTGAATTTAAACAGTATATTTAATACAAAAGATAAGAATTGTTTAGATTAATGCATAACTTTCTGTATGTCTTGGTCGGTGTGTCTTATAATTTAACTCATGTCAGACTCGTTGAGCTTGATTTGACATTTAAATAATGCCCCCTTTTGTCGTCCTCAAGCTACACTATATTAATAGAAATTAATTATGTTTACATAAAGCAGACGCGTGTATAACAAAAGTTTTTCATTTGTGTAAAGAGCATCTTTAGTGTACACACAAATAAGGCATTTGAATAAATTTCACTTTTATAATGATCTTAAAGCGATACAATAATACATATAAAAAAGAGTTTTCTTTTAAGAAAATCTTATATAGAACATACTGACGAACGTAAGATGGAAACATAATTCACTGTCATTGTTTTTTAAAGAACCCTAAAAATGCTAAAGTATACAAAAGTTGGAACGCTTACATCTATACTAATAAATAAAATTGGAGTGTCTGTTTGTAATATTAAATTAACCACTTTTTACTGTATGCATATGAATGTATATACAGTACATATACCAAAATATTTATTTTACAATAATCTAATCTCTGAAACGGCTCGACCGATTTTGACGGGACTTTCACTGGCAAGTAGCTGATGTAATAAGGAGTAACTAAGGCTACTTTTATTTTAGGAAAATTCTAAAAAAATAAATAAATCTAAATAACTTTTTAATTAAATTCCACGCGGACGAAGTCGCAGGCACAGCTAATTTTTACATATTATACGCATAGGTCAGTACTGCAAGACTCAGATTGTTTCGGCTTTCGGCTAGCCTGGTTTTGATGAAATTTGTTATGTGTAGTATTTCTAAGATATAAAATACAGATACATATAGGATAATTATGTAAATAGAATTATTCCTTACTGTTAGTTTATTCTAAACTTTGTCACGGTTATCTATAACATATAAGTGACTTAACTCGGCTGATCATTGATGATTGATACAAATCATCGAGTTGCAAGCATTTGATGTAGTACATGATGTTTTTTTTAATATTTTATATTGATGCGTATAACTTACAGTGGTTACTCTGACGGCCCTGGCAACTTTGGGGGTGACAACTGGCGCGCACCGCCTGTGGGCGCACCGCACCTACACTGCGAGCACGGAACTCCGCGTATTCTTAATGCTGTGTCAAACTTTAGTCGGCCAGGTGACATCTTATTTTATACCTAAAATATTTCTAGAGCTCCTTCTTGTTTTGTTTACCTTCTGTTTCTGTACGTTCGTTGTAATTAAGTCAATGCAGAAAGTTATAAACGTACAGTTTAAGAAATTTGCGAATTATCCTATGCATATGTAAGTTTAGAGAAGAAATTTCTCATATAAAAGCAACTGTTGTTAAGTGAGCAAGCCAGCAAAAAACCTATTATCAAAGTAATCGTGTGTCGAATATCGTTTGCCGACGTTACTGGCCCTCAGTAATCTCGAATGTCCTTCGCGTTTATGCGAAAATAACGAAATTGCCGAATGAAATTAATAAACTAGAAGTATAGTAGTAAATGGCACCTGTTAATAGTATAATTCGTCACGGTCTATAATTATCCATGCTCTAGGCTCCTGTCTGCTATCACAAGTACGTGGGGTAAAAAGCCATAGCTGATCCTCGACTCGAGAACGACGCTTAAACCATCAGGCGACCACTGTTTTATTAAGAATATATATTACCAATATGATTTTCAGGGCTCAATTTATGACTGGGTCCAAACCCATCGGCTTCATCACGCGCATTTCAAAACAGATGGGGATCCTTACGACTGTACCAAAGGCTTCCTATACGCACAAATCATCACGCGCATGTGGAATCTTAGCCCTTACCAAGAAGCCTTGAAAAATGCCATTGACATGTCAGACTTGGAAAACGATTCTGTTGTCATGTTCCAAAAACGGTACAGTGTTTTATTTCTTTAGTTTTACATTTAAGAGCTTTCAATTTATTTTATAATTATTTGTTCACAATTACATAAAACTAAACTACATACGAGCACAACCAAGGGTCGTGTACACTTCAACTGTAGCGGGTACGCACGATTTTTATATCTTATACCGAGAGCCTCTGACCATGATCCATGTAATTGATTGGAAATTGTAATTGATAGGAGTTTTAAACGTTGCAATCAAAACTAAAATATAATCTATCGTATACAGCATCAACAGATAATCCTGGGTTATATTCCCGGTTCAATTCGCAGTAAAAAGGCTATTGTGGATTCACTAAGTTAACTATTTGCACTTGGATTGAACTTCGGTTTAATCTGATCTTCGGTTTAATCCGCCGGGAGGCGGTCACATGCCTCATTTAATTAATTTTTATGTAGTTTACGTTCACTTTGCAAATAATAATTAAAGACTTGAATATATTAAATTATAATTTACTAAATTAGGTAATACATTTTCAGGTTCTATTGGATACTTTACGGAATTTTATTCATCTTGTTACCGGTGAATGCTCCATTAGAATATTGGAACGATTCTGTTCTGAGTGCTGTATTTATCATTGGATTCCTCCGATATGCAATTGTTTTACACGCCGCGTGGTTGGCGGAAAGTGGAATCTGCGTTTGGGGTCTAAAAGATGGCGAAAAGTGAGTATATATTTGGAATAAACAGTCTCTAGGATTCAAATTCATAATAATTTAGGTATTGTGAAAATACACTTATGCACGTCATTTTTTGCTCATATTACCGTTTTGGAAAGGTGCTTTAATATCGAGAAAAAGAAACCACGAAAAAAACATATTTTTAAACAACACATGGCAATTCCAAAGGAAGTTTAACCTGCACAGAACCCGTTACCAGGCGTCCTTGTAATTAATATATTCATCTATACCATAATATCCTTTACCTATGGGCTGTGATTTAACGTGTCGCTTAAAAGTTCCAATAGATAATTCACATATCAACTTTGAAACCTTATTGTAAAAACGAACTTCAAGCCCCATAAAACAACGCTGAACCTTTTGAAGGCGATATGAAAACGTAACCAAATTATGCCTATTTCTTGTTTCACGGTAGTATCACTTTTCTGTTTGTATATTTTTTGTTAATAAATATTAAATTACTACAAATTTATTGACTAGCCACGGTGAGTGGATCTATTTATTTAAATTTTTCCCTTAAAAACTCACGTTACTCACACTCACTCACCCTTTTTCTGCAATACAAATATTAAAGCAATCAATGATTTACCCCACATTAGAATATCATTTGACAAGATTACGGAAATACGCAAAATTAACTGTCTCTACATCCGTAATTAGTCTTATATTTCTAATAGCGTAAAGAAACCGACCAAGTAAACATGCGAGAACCGACTTATGGGCGCCCCATTGAAGCTAACGAAGTAAGATGACACCTAAAAAACGGTGGAAATTAAGGACTTTATGATCGAATAGAATCCAGAGAGTAACTGAGACGAAAGAACAAATATATATTTCTTCAATAACGTTTATTCTACCTCACAATTTTAAAAACGTGTAATGTTACTAAGTAACCATTTTAATAATTTTTATATGAACCATAACTACTGATTCACAGCTCGAGTCTCCACTTGTTGTTTTTCCTTCACCAAATCAAATGATAAATAATTATTAATACGTACATAACCGACTAACGTCAGAAGACTGACGGTCATACTATTGTCGTCACTGTTATATAAAGTCATAGCAATCCACCCAATAACACTTAATGGCTGGTCGAAATTGTTTTCTAATACGGAATTTATCTATAATTTATACTCTTAATAACTAATCGGACCTTAACATAGCTATGAACCATGACAATACAAATATACTGCATGAATATAACTTCAGTTAGTCAGTCAAAAGGATAGTGATATAATATCATTAATTTATTTATCATTAAGTTAATGAGTCACTATCTAGTATTTATTGTAATAATAAAACATCTGGTATCTGTACTAGAGGCGAAACGGGTAGCTTTAATGCCAGATACCGGATCCCGGGTATCCGTTGTATCTCTAATCTGTACAAAAAAAAATATACATAAAAAGATGTAGGTATGTTTTCTTACAGACATACAGTCTAATACATAAGCAAAATTTACTTCCGATATCTGCTTTAATATATTAGTGCATTGCAATGGATTCTACCTTAAGGGACATATAGGAAATTAATGATTGTACAAAATATATAGAACTTGTAATAACAGTACAATACATAATATCTTTAAACGTTTCAGATACCCTCCAGATTCCAATACAGTATTCATTCTCAATAAATCGTTTTGGCCTCACTACCACTATTTGTACCCTAGTGACTATAAGTCCGGAGAATTTGGAAAATATGGTAAGTAGACTGCACAGAATACCAGAGGGTGTAACCCCACACACCAATTAACTATAAATTTACAATAAAAAAAAATTTAGCTCAAAGATGGTGTTATGAAGACTTGTTTGTATAGGTAGCTTTCGGCCCACTCCGTTCATGAAACGTGAATAAAATCATAATGTGGTACCACTCAAAATTATAAGTATATTTATACTATCTATGCAACTTTGCAGGCAGTGGGTGTTCGACCGCCTTCATTCGAGTTTTTGCGGCCTTGGGATTAGCTACAGACTTAAAGACCGTGGATACACCGACCACACAAAGGGCTTTAGCCGACGCCGCAGCATCCAAAAGACCTCTCTCCGTCTGCCTTGAGGAGGCCATCAGCAAACAAAAGCTCCCAGAAGAACACTATCTTAAGAGAGGATGATTGATAAATAATTATAAATTTATAAAATTATTATATCATTAAGATTCAAACTTAATCAAGTTCATTGTTTTGTTTTTTCATATCAAAATCACCTTTTACATCCAATGTATTGTTTGTGTTGATTCTTGAATGAATACTGATTTCCAATTAACGAAGATTAACCCGAATAAAAGCGATGACCACATCCCCCTATGAGTGAAAATGTTTACCATACATTAGATGGCATATACAAGTACATACATTATATAAATTTATAATATCGAAACTCAAGGGACATACAAGAGTTTCATTAAAACTATGACAATGAGATCGAGGTTTAAGTTCAACCCTAATCAGACTCATATGAAATAAGGTTCTGTACTATGAATCTATCTTGAAGAGTTCGCTGTGAACTATAGATATTCATATAGTCTTTCCTATTTTCACTCAGAAAAGACACATATGTATCTTTTATTATTCATTTCAATTATATATCTTGGAAGTTACGGAAATAAAGATGCATACATATATATATATATATTGTCGAGCACTTTTTTTAATGCTAATTAATTCTCCAGATTAACATTGTTGAAGTCGGATGTGACAGACAACCGGATTCCCTAAAGGTCCTTGAAAATTCTGTGGCGATACGATGTAGCGATGTGCGCCCCGCTCCATTGGCCTTCGATCCTTGAACCGCGCCTGTTCGCCTCGTGTCTAACGTGTGATGATGTGTCTGCGACTGCTTGCGACTGCGAGGGTGACACTTGCTCAATTTGTTTATTTTGGAGAGACAAGCAGATTCCTAAATAGTCCTGGTTCTGTTTTCTTGTCGATTGTGTTGAACCTTAAAAACAACCTCGTTTAATGAGAACAAAATTTTAGAACCTATCGTTTTACTTACCCTACTACTTATACATTGATTTTAATCGTCTACAACAAACGAAGCAGAATCTTCGTAACTGCATACGGTCTTTCCAACAAAACTCAGCAACGCCTGTGAAAATGCCAATATCACAATAATTATTCTTTCCCCGACCGACAGTGACGGAGAAGGCGACCGACAACACATCACGTTACGTTATTACAAACAAGTTACCCCATGAAAGGCTAAATCTTTTATTAAGAACTCATTAGTATGGATAACTTTTTTTTAAGGTGGCCCTTACACTAAAAGGGTTGATTCTTGAATGATGCTGATTTCCAATTAACAAAGATTAACCCGAATAAAAGCGATGACCACATCCCCCTATGAGTGAAAATGTTTACCGGGTAACTTACCTATAAGTAACGAAGCAAGCAGTCCAACGAGGAGCAGTAGGAGTGCGCTCCTGACGTCAGCCGCACGAGCCGACGCAAAGCCGGAGGGCGGCGCGCATTGCGGCAGAGGTGGCATCAACGCAGCCTCGAGTCTGGCCAGCGCCCCGCTGCTTCGCAACCGTAGCAGACTAGGTTCATGCCCATTCAACAAAGTTCATTATAAAATCCCACTGATAATATAATACGAACTTGTACAGTGCGTGTACCTACAATAATTTGTAGCAGAAATTTTGGTATGAGTAGGACTTGTGGTAGAAAAAAAATAAAAACTTGGCTATACTACGCCATTTGCTAATATTCAAAAGTCAATAATCAAAAATTCAAAAGTAAATAAGGTAATAATATGTAATTGGAGTTTTGTATTTTCATAAAGTAATTTCTTGTTTTTAATGACTTTCGTTGTTGTACTTTCATGGGTCTTCTTGGCCCATTTTAAGGTCGATGAACGGAGGCGGTCACAGTTGACGGCGTGATCAAATGTAAACGAATATACATATTCAGTTAATGAATTGTTTTAGCCCAATGCGAACAACGCATTCCGTAACCAACCCAACATAATCGGATATCGAATTCGGGTAAATCAAATAAGTTAGTTCATTTTTTCTGTCTATTAATGTAAACGGGCCATGAATGTGGCATGTAATAAATCCAAATTTGTCATTGATTGCTTATAAAAAAAAATTTTGACCAAAAAGGATGCGACAAACCTACTCGTTACTCCCTGAAACTACTACTGAAACACGTCTAAGCATGTCAAACTTATAGATATTAGAAGGACAGTGGTAACCAGCCAACTAATGGGACCCGAACCTTTACAATTAAACCGAGTGGCACGGAGCGGAGGGACCTACAGGAGGGCTTCCTGTTCATACTCAGTAGAGAACATTACAAACACCTGAAATCTGCGATGCCTCCGTTATCGGGGATGTCTATGAGCGGCAATGACGCCGTATCAGCTCGTTTGTCGGTTATTTTTTGAAGAACATACCTGATAAGAATTGGCCTGGCGTATGGAGATCTTCTAGATAAAGGAAACGCCAACTGAGCACGAGTCGAGAGTACCGGCAGTTCTCGAAGTGCACAACGCCCCCGCGCCTGACTTAGCTTTCTGGCGATATAACACAATAACAGCACTTGTTGTAACATATTAATTATTACAAGCCAGTTCGCTACAGAAACATAAATACTTAATGTAAATATATAGATTATACTCCGTCACAGTTCTATAATTCGTGTATATTTTTCTTATAACATGTACACAAATTAGTATCGTAAGGAAATTTATAGTGATTGTTAATTATAGTGCCCATTTGAAAGTACAAAGTTAGATTCCCTTTTAGAATTTGTGGTTTTGTCGCTCGGTATGAATAGAGCAAACCTTAAAGGAATATAATTCTACTTCTTTTACATACTTTTAAATATTATAATTATTGTTACCTGAGTAATAAGTAAGAAGTTATGTTTTTATGTTACTGAGTTGTTTTAATCAATACTAGTATTCGTGTAGTGGTTAAAATTCGATGGTAGTCATTAAATAACGTTAAAAATTTAAACATATTTTTTTTATATTCAATACAACCTCGTTTACAACCCTTGTTTAAAACTTAACAAAAAACTAAATAATAAACAAAATCGGTTGACAAACTTAGGAGAAAAAAGCGGTACTAAGTATATCTTTCACGTATTAATATATAGAAAGTGTATGAGACCTGAGAGTACTACGAGCAGCGAGCTGGCCAGTAAAGAAAGCGTAATCCTGTCTTGCAGCACGAGCCAGCCCTTCTTCGGCGGAGGACACCAAGTTCTCGGCTTCTGAATATCCTCGTATGTAGAACGCATTTAGCTGCACATCTTTGGTGGACTTAAATATTTAACAACAAAAAACTTTAGGAGAGAGATGTAGGACATGTAATTTGCATATTTTTTTAAGTTGCCTTTTAACATAACGAAGTATTTAAATTATTTTTTAAGATAACACGAAGTAAAACGAAATTAAATAACATAATATGTGCTTACCATCAGATACATTTGGTCAGCCCCATTTTTAATATAACCAATCTTAAAGTTGGATGAGTGTAGTACATCTGAGACGGTGGCAACGCTTGGAACTCGCACTGACAGAACGGAGGTAATAAATGCCGCGTAAGCATTGTACGTCACCACCGCGAATATTAAACAAACTATTAGCACTATACTTGCTGCAGGAACAGGAGGCGTCCACTGTCCACCTAAAAATATAGAGAAGTATGTGCACAATAGGTTACAATTAAAACTTCTTTTATAGGATGTATCCCTAATAGAAGCAGGCCAAATTACTCTTATCGAAATACGAGACACCTGAAATTCACTACAACCCATATTGTATTACTGCTGGCCTCGAGTCTCCTGTTACAATGAGAGGAGTTAGGACCATGGTCTGCTACACTGACCAAGGGCGGGTGAGCTGGCTTCACATACCGTTCAGAATATTGTGCAGAATTTTCAGGTATGCAGCTTTCCTCGCAATGTTTTCCTTCACCGAAACAAGTGTTAACTCATTTGTAATACGGACATATTTTGTAAAATTAAAGGTTCAAGCAGGAATCGAAGTCACGTCTCTCGTGCAGGAGTCCCACGTTCAAATTATAAGATTATCTATTGCTCTGGACATCCAAATGATTATACCGAAATTGTCGTATTTCTTAACACTAGGTGCAATCACGAACAATGACTACAGCCTTGGCCAAAAGTATTAGGCACCCTACAACTTGCTGCATATTTCGGGTATAAAAAAAATAAAACTAGTTT
>DWPT01006876.1:0-11161 GCA_018251895.1 Agathymus mariae mariae
GGCAACTAAGAAATTGCTTCTATAATTGTCTATAACATTTTAATATTACTTTAATATAAATTATTTATAAGGCACAGAAATATTTTGATATAAAAAGAAATGTTTGTTTATAACTGCCCTTTTGTTCTCCAGTATTTCTTAATTGTTTCTAAACGACTTAATGGTATAGACGATTTTCAGATAGTGAGTACCTTCCGTGACTTAAACAGCAGTAGGTACTTAAGTATAATGTTTTATTTTAATATCTGTAACTATGAATTCTCTCACTAAATACATGTACACACATGTAGAAACAGGGTCTGTGTTAAAAACATTGTAATTATTTCGTTTTCAAGCATTTTAGGCTAAATTGGGTCTAGACGAGACTAACATCCTCTAAAATATTATACAAGTTAACATAATGTATAAAATCATATTCAGATTATATACGTAACGTATACCTACTTGTAACCTTTTCGCGCTTGGCCTTTTTAGTTCATTATAGATTGACTGGACGTATCGAACGATATGGGAATTGGGTTTACGATCGGACAGAATAACATTTTAACTATAATGATACTTTAATATGATGTAACTGCTGTGTTAGGAAGTATTAATTTATTTTTAGAATTATGTAAATGTAATGAAAAAACTTAAACGATTGATGATCAGCTGATGTATGGGTACATAAACTAATTTTTTTTCCAGTAATGATTGCAACGTATTTCTTATATTTGACTTCAAGCTAACGAATTTCTGAGTCTGCAAAAAATATCGGTTTTTCTGTCATTAAATTAGATATTTCCCAATTTGATTCACATCCGGGCTAAGAGTGGTCATATTTCTGTCAAATAAATATTTGTGTCTGGTGGGCGATGTTTAAATGTCGCTTTTGTGTACATCCAAGCTATCTATAAAGGGATTCCTAATAGGGATGTTATAATATTATTTTGATATATAAACATAAAAGACTGGTATTAACTATTTGAATACCAAATGACAAGTTTAAGTACGGCTGTCTACTTATATTGTTTCTGTCACTGGTCTGACTGCTATCGGTATTTATAAAAACAAGAAAAGAAGTATCCTTCTGTAGTAATTATTGTATTTAGTCCTTTGTGTTTTAGTTTCATCCCAACCCCTTTTATTCATTATCATTATTATAACCCACACTTATCGCACAGTTGGGCTCGGGTCTGGTCTTACGATGAAACGGGTTAATGCCACAGTTCGCCGTGCTAGCAAACCGCTAATTGGCAGAATTAACAAACGTTTGAAAATATTATGAACTCTGAGATATGCAGGTTTCTCCACGATATATTTCTTCACCGAAACAAGGGATAATTTAGCTGTTTTAATAATTGGAAAATTAGAAGATTGTGCAGGTTTCGACCTCCAGTCTGTCACGTTAAAACCGGTACAATTGCTCTTCGTTTTAATACACCATTTATTATGTGGACAGTGGACAAATCCCGACACAGAATATAATGGAACAGTTGCGTTGCATAGTTGCAGTAGGAATAAATCGGTTAGCCGATAATCGTGGTGGCGCGTGTCGTCGTAATTCGGTTAGGGGGTGCGACGTCTAGTTGCCGAGCGACAAATTGGATTTCCATCCGTGATGATGGATGGCTCCCGTGGCCAAATCAGAGGTACGAAATGTGTGGAATTAACGGAACGTTCCCTGGTTTGCATGGCGTGCCTCAAAAGAAAAGCGAGGTTGTAGTTGCCAACTGAATGGGTTGAAGTTTACATTATATTACATTTACGTGAAACCGGCTACTTCCCACACTTCACTTCTATTATACAAACTTATATTTTCTCTATTAACCTTCTTCGGGTTTTTATTTTCGAAAATATTTCTTACTGGTTGGCAACTATGTTAAACATCTGTACCGTAACTAACTTTATTATTGTGAAAATTAACGTAGAATTTTACTCAATTTCATCGTTTATTTCCAATCCTTTTTATATAAATGCTTAATAATATTTCATTACTTTTGTACTAGTATAATTATAAACATTGCTAGGAAATCAAAGCAAAGCTTGAACAAAATTTCCGTTCCAACTTTCATCCTTTATTGCAATATTTCTGAAAACATAATAATCCCTGTTAATTTATTTTTAATTGAAAGGCCAAAATCAAATTTGACTGTAAACCAAATCTATAATATCTATTTTTGAAAAAAGTCCCTAATTTCTTTCTTAGTCCTGTTATAAATTCGAGGTTTCTAATTTCGATTGTTTCAGCTGGGTGTACATAAATCAGTAAATAACGATAAGTTTTTCATATTAAGCTTTTCTTTACAGCAATTTTAGTTTTCTTTAGGGTAAATTAAGTTTAACCAAATGAATTATTATAGAAACCTTTCCCAGACGGTTGTCAATACAATATTAACTCGATTTGCAGAATCACTTTCACAAGAATCTGAAATGTAATGGACGTAGAGTCATATCTATTGCTGGTTCACTCATCCACCTTATTTGAGAGTGGTTATAATTATTTAAGTTATCCAAGCTTTACCACTAAAAACTAATATTGATTTGATTGTAAGTAACCGCATGAAAGCCAAATAAGGTACTATTAACGGGATAAAAATCAAATTACGTCGTATATTACCATGATAATTTTATGTCATCCCTGTTATGATTCAAGGGTTGCGCTCCATATTTTCAAAATAATACAGCTAAAACAATTTCCTTATACACGGAAATCAATTTACCCAATTTCCCCGCGTTTCCCAAAAAAGAGCTGAGGAAATTCTGTTTTTTCCAGTATCGTGCATTAAAAATCAATGTCTTTGGGACTGTCGCGTACAGAAATAATGGACAAACTCAATAACGGGCAGAGTTCGATCGGGCAAATCGGATTATGAGCAGGATCAGATGTCTTGGCTTCGGAGAAATTATTATCGGGATTACATTCGTCCCTCTCTAATATTAATTGTTAGATGTAATCTGTCTATGATTTTGCTGTATCTTTCGATAGGATTTTCGTTATCGAATTACAGTTTATCTTTAGGTTTAAGGCAATCTTTAAATTAACAGCATCATTTATTTCAAAATGTGAAGGATAAATATACTATCTACTACTGATGAGTAATTGGAGATCAGTTGACAATACACATTTGAGAATATCATGCAAATATATCAGGTATAGAAATCTTCGCAAGTTGCAACTATTATAAATAAGAAACTTATGCACATGATTGAAAAATAAAAGGTGCATGGCGGACATTAAATAGAGACTCCAATAAGGGTGATCGACTTTTGAACCTCTGAGTTTATGACTACTCTGTATTTTTAAATAGACCATAAACAGTTACTAATGCAATGAAAATAATTTTCACGTCAGGTAGAGTAAGAGAAATAGATTGCTTAGTTAGTAGATCGTAATTTACGAATCCTAAGCTCAACTCTATCACATCTGGTTTGGAACTTTTGATATTAAACACACTAAAGGAGCTAAAGCAAATATTTTGATGTAGGAGGTTATTGTCAAAGGACTAGCGGGTCTCGTTAGTCACATTTACCTACTCGAGCACAGTGCGTGTCGTATTAGAACTTAAGGACCCGCTGGACCTCAACTCGTCGCACAAATAAATATCTGTAGTATCTGTTCTTATGCTGACATCTGACATGTATCTGCTGACACTGAATGGTTGCGTATGATTTTGCAAGCACGGAAATCCTTGATATTTTAAACATTACATTTTAAACAAAATAAGGTTTTTAGCCTGAATTACTCCATAGTCGATCTGCACATTGTAAATAAAACTATGTTTTAAACACTTTACAGCATGTATGCATTTTATAGTTTAATCTCATTATTAATTGTAAGCCTTTAGATTGTAGATTATTTAGCAATATCTTAAAACTTGCTGCTTTTTCAACAAAATATTTAGAAGTTATTATATTATGTATTCTTGGATAGCGTGAAATATAATTGGACGTGTGTAATATTCTTTGATGTTTTGAATATGTCATTTCATTTTATCATCCATTGATTTTTCTACAAATTCAATTAATTTTCTCTAAAAATATAAAAGCGTAAGGCATTGTAATATAATTTAATTCTAATGATAAACGTGAACTACGAATTGTAATTTTAAGTATGAACATTTCAGTTTTGCGAATTGCTTCAGTCTACTGGATTGTATTGTAAACGATGTGGGGTTTGAGACCCCTTATGGTGGATTACCATTATAGTGATATTGTTCACACTTACAGGGGTGTGTTGCCCTTTTTACGGTACACTGTACAGTAATTTGCTTTTATAACACCACAAACTTGAACCCTCAAATATGCGTGGTGCTGGATGCTCGACTTAACAAAAGTCTGCTTAGTTTATTAAGTCGAACGGTTTTCCAATCGGAATAAAGAATTAGTATTCAATTCAAATAGCAGTGTCATTTAAGAGTAATATTCAACAATTATATAATTGTGGTTATAATATCTCTACCGCACAGTTGAGTGGAGTATGAATCGTGTACGCGTATCTAATGTTCCAAATTTTAAGCGTATATTAATTATGTTACGTAACGTTAAAAAAATTTCAATCATATAATTAGACATCTGTGCACCTAAGTGTTGTATATAGTTTAACAATCGGCCCGTGGTCAGTGTGTGAAATTATGGCCTTAAACCCCTTCAGTGTGAGAGGAGATTCAAAAATCATGAAGCAGTATTGGGAATTTCAATCCAAAATGAATCGTGTAAATATGGCTATTGCATAGTTTCATAAGACCTTAAGAAATTGGCGATCACCCTGCTCCAGTGCGGGTTCGTTTACTAGGCAACTCCGTTCCAGTAGCCATTTTACTTCGCTATAGATAACCGCATTCGGACCCGAACAGTTTGAACTGTAGACATGTCAGTGGCCTTGTTTGACCAAAAACCTCAAAGATCTGACTTGGCTATTAATCAAAATATTGTTTGAACAAAACACTTTGTAGTGTTTAATCATCATGGTATCGTACGATCTCGAAATTAAGTGTGTAGTAAGTAGAAAGGCCGTGCCTTACAGTAGGTATACGATAAGCTGTGCGAATAACATACACCGACTATTTAATTACCCATATTATTATGTATATTTAAGTAAATATTGGTATAGAGTTCATTAAGAAATAGTGTATCAAAATTTGTCAGTCGTAAATAACCTATACTGGGTATGCTGTTCAAATTCGAAAGCTTGTTCTCACGATATCTGATTGTTCAAAGGAGTCGTTAGGATGTTGTACGGGCCTAGACACGGAATTGTTCAAAGGAAGGTGTATCGATGCGAAATGCACCTGAAATATTAATTTTCAATTCCCATTTCGGCCTGATGAGCAGCGCAATTTTTTTTCCTTTTTCTCACACTTTCTGTACGATATTATTTTGTTCTTTTGGACGTAATGGCAAGACTGGGCCTTCTTATAATTTTGCCCAGTTCGTCCATTAATTTATTTCTCCACCACATCTATTTAATGAACTTATTGCTACTATAACAAAAGCGTTCATGAAATTCAATGGTAGGTAGATTTAAAAACCAATTTAATGGTGTGGTGAAATTACGGAAAAAAATTAGCGTGTATAAATTATTTAATTGTAGGAGACAAACATTTTAGTTTACATTGCTTGATAAGTTAAAAGGAGCAGAACTTATTATTTTTATGTCACTAGTCGGCAAAAGTGCAGGCGAACCGTCTGATGATAAGTGGTCAGTGGTGTGGCCGGCTCGGTGTGGACCGAAAAGGAAGCGGGTGACCCCCCGTGCTGACTCTGAATTGCACGCATGATCGCTGAATATTCAGGTTCAAACGTCACTCGGTAAATTAGTTTTATCATCTCAAAACAAATAATGAATCTAAAAATAAATATTATTCATTTATTTTATTTACTTATGTCCATGGACGATGATGATCACTTAACATCAAGTGTTCTCGTTTGTCGATTGGTGATACGACAAAAACATCGGAAGCAACTTCAATATATACAACTTATTTATGCAGCTTATTAAATAAAGCTCATTCGATATTCGACCCGGCTACCGAACCCTTTATTATGCGTGATCTGATACGTACTTGGATGTTTTT
Source organism: Agathymus mariae mariae (assembly GCA_018251895.1). NCBI lineage: Eukaryota > Metazoa > Arthropoda > Insecta > Lepidoptera > Hesperiidae > Agathymus > Agathymus mariae. The sequence goes on from DWPT01006876.1 coordinate 6,057, forward strand.
ATTTATAACTTTACCATTCGATTGTGTAATCTGTTACTTTAATTATACATCCTGTTACGAGTAATATACAAATGTAAATGATTGTGTAATTTATTTTCATGAAATACATTTAAAATATACATGTATGAATTTTTATCACTGAATTAAATATTGAACAATGGGAAATAGTTATGGTATATGAAGAAATAAAAGATTTTTTAACGCGTCATCGGTAAGAGCTTTTTTAAATATATTTCTCTTTTTTTAAAGAAAAAATGATACATAGATAGTAGGTTATAATTAGTACCTAGTAGATTATCATCATCATCAGAACATCACTGTTCTGAAACAAATTGTAAGGAGTAAAAACCACGGTTCACCACGCTGGCCAAATGCTATAGCTGTAGTTATAAGCAGATATTCTTCAAGAACATTATGGAAAACTGTCAAGTTTAAAATTTTTTTCACAGGATTTTTATCACAGAAACCGATCACGGTTATTTCTTATGAGTACATAATCAAAAAAATATATATGCAGGATACGTACTCCGGTATCTGTGTGTGAGATTGACGTTCAAAGTGACTTAAAACAGTCGCCTGGAATTAACGCGTTATATTCCATAGACGTTATAATATGTAAAGTGTAAATATGCCTTTACTGTATGCCATAATAAAGTTTCAAAGTAATTTGTCATTTCACTGGACAAGCTATTAAAATGTGTAGTTACGAGTTTATTGATCAAGCATTCAGTCTAGCGTGCACGTCATTTGATCATTATGTAATGTATTATGTAATAAATTACATAATGATCAATGTTTTTTTGGATGTTAAAAATCCATATTAAAATAATTTAAAAGTGAAATGAAATGCGTTGAGATTTTAGTTAAATGGTAAGAACTACCAGGCAATTCTGGTTAGTGGTTTGCTTGAAAAGTGAAGTATGCACGAATGCAATATCAAATAAAATAAAAATATAATACATTAGAATCAATTGAGATATAAATTAATTTATAAGATGAATGTTAATATACCTGATATATCTACTGAGCGAAATAACAAGAAAATTACAACCTCTATCAATTCTATGAACAAAATATATGTATAATTGATCAGAAACGTGAATTTAATTATTATTAGCATTTGTAGCGATTTTGTTTCCCTCGAATATCTAAACATCAAGTTTAGTTTAGGCTACGGACTGTTTTCAGGTACCTACGTTAATTATGATAAAATAATTACGGAAGCAAATTATAAAGATATTTTCTATTAATTACTTATTGACCTTTCCCTTTCTTAATATTAATATATTCAAATTATATTTGTGACACCTAAAAACTGTGAATTGTTCCATCGGCAAACTACGCCATTTATTCAACTAATATCCTGGTCCTGGAACAAGAAGCGGCAGAAACTTCCAAGGAGGTTTTTTTTCCTACTCACAGTTACAGAACGCTCTAATAGACTCACGTCCGAGCGGTCTTACCCTTAAAGTAATCATAAAGTTTGTAACAACCTTTCTGCATAAGAAAGCTTCTGATGTGAGTTTTAATTTACGACGTAGTATTTCTGTTAATCCTAACGGAATTTTATTATAAATATTTATTTACACATCTACCTATGAAACCGACACCAGTTTTGATAAGTGAGAAATTTGGTACAATCAGTTTAGCCTTATTCCAAGTATTAATATTGTGAACATTACTCTTCTTAAGAAAACTATCAGAGTATTTTTAACGTACATAATATTATCTAAAAATATTGTGATGCAACAGGCTATATATCGATTTCTTTAACGAGATCTCGAAGCGAATCTCTCATACCTGAGGTTGTAAATAGCTATTCTGTAATATAAAAATCGACTTAATATCAGCAGCTGAGCCCTACAACAACAAACCATATGACATCACACTGTGAAAGTAGCCAAAATAAACTAATCTCGTTGTTTCTACGTCCGTTAAGAGTCTCACTTTCTTAACAGCGTAGGCAAAAGAGCTAAGTTTCCCAGACAATATTTCAATATAAGCACTCCATTGTAATCGTGAGTCTATCTTGATTCCGAGAAATGTGATAGAATTTACTAGTTCAAAAACTAAGAAGTGTTTATAACAATCTGAGTTGGCACGACATGTGCCGTCTCATATTTAAATACATTTGGTAACGTGAATTTATCACATTTAGTTATTTTAGCGTTTAACATAATTGTAACACCCGCGAAACAGTAACATTTACATCGTCAAAACATAGTTTTCTCCTATCTAATGTAAGCAACAGCCAACAATACGGTTTGACACGAGTCCTAAGATTAATCGTTAGGGCGCTTCTGTGGTAATGTTTTTTTTCCTGGCAAAATATTTATTAAGAACTTTGAGCAACCCTAGTGAAATCTTCCACTAAAACAATTTGTTACCATTGGCTTACTATGTCGTGTTCGTTAATATTATGTTTATTAACTGATTCAATACAAGTACTTACAGCAAGTAGCTCGTTACCTAAGTACGTTGTGTCCAGTTGACGACAATGAACAATAAGAAATTGTCGGACATTTGAATTATTTCCATAATTACGAAGTCGTTTGAATGACTTGCAGAATTCAAGGTTTTAAGTTGCATGACATGTGTAAAAAAATTGAAACTGAAGATTGGTAAGAAAGAAAGAGACAACTAACAATGTTTCGCCTGTGTGTCGAAGTTTCCAGTTTTTGCAGTCATAAATTTACGTCATCGAAAACTCCTGGACTGCGGCAAAGTTATAAAGAGTTTGTTTGTTATGTATTTAGTGGTTCCAGAAAAGACGCGTTATATGTGTGAATGCGTGTGTGCGTGCGTTCCTGACTGCGTGTGTACTTTCTGTCGTGGGCGTCTGTATGAGAGAGTACGTATGATTGTATGTAAACAGACTAGAATCTAATGTTATTCCTAAAGCCAGACTGCGAAAGTCCACTTCACGCCTGTCATTTTACAGTGAGATAAAAATAAGATCTACCCTAATAGGCGTGTACTAAATACATGTTGAACGGTCTCATGAATTATTGTAATAAAAGCACTGATTTAATCTAAAACTTATTTAATATGACAGAACAATTATTGCTTACATTTATTACTAGTATTTGGAATTCAGTAAGTCGAGATTAGTTCGGCATTCCATTCGGTTAAACAATGTATTTTCAGCATTACATTTACGGCCGCCATCGCATTCCACCGCGGAGCAATTGAAAATCATTGAGTATTTTCTTAAGTAATTGACTCCAGTTGATGCTTCAGTAGGAATTCCTTATTAATACGAACGATCCCACATCTCACGGCTACTGGCGCGTTTATGATATTTTTAGTTACATGAAATTATTAATATTCTTCTAATTATACTTCTTTTTTCAAGTGTAAATTATTTTATTCTATTCTAATATAGATTTAAAAATACACACAAAAAATAAAATTATCTTTCATCTTTTTCCTGCGTGTTAGCTTGGAATTGTCATTTAATTCTGAATTTCAAAATTTCAGCTCTCTAGCTCGTCGGGATATTCCTTTAATATCAGTTACGAACTAAACAAAAGCCTTATACAAACGTGTCAATGTGTACTTATAGTGTACTTACATGTACGTTGTAGAGTTCACTATATTTCGTGTGGTATACATACGAGTGTACACAACTGAACCACTGAACTACAAGGACCCGACGACAAGTATTTGTCCTGCCAGTTTCTGAGGTGGAGTGCCTATAAACTTATCTACAACATTTTACCAATTGGTTGTTGCAGGCTTGACCAGTACACACGTAATACTTATAACTTATAATATATTATTATAATAACAATGTTAACATCGCCTTTACACATAATTCCATGATTTGGAAGTCCGTGATTTGAATGCGCGCATTATTAACATATGTAAATAGAAAACTCTACAATTTTTGCTCCTCAGCTTGTCAACAGTTTTCTTACATATTTTGGTTTAAGGTAAATACCTCATCAATTGCTTCGACGAAGGACAGCATGGTGGAACAACAAGGAAACTGAGTAACTGAGGTTCTTGATGATGTCTTCAACGGAGTGTTGGTCGTTTGCAATACGTATTGGCTGATGTAACATATCTGCTGCCATAACAAGGGGCACCTCATTATTATTTATAGCAATGCCTATTTAATGCATATTGGCTTCGTAACCTACGGCATATTTACGACGCCTGACTAATCGCTCCCATTTTTCAGTGGTACCTATTTTTATAAAATTTATCATTAAAAAATATAATTGCTTGCCAATTTTTTATTTTTATTTTGACGTTAATTATTGTTTTCATTAGTCACGCATGAACATGAACTTATCATAATAATATGTTACATGGATGGTTGCCGTTCAACGTTAATGATTATGGTTTATTGTAAGTCTACATCTAGTAAAGGTGGAATATCGAATGTCAAAGTTTTTTCAAAAAATTAACGAAGATTTTGAAATTGAAAACCGTTAAAAATCTGCTGATAAAGGGACGTATTGATAAACTGATGGAGGTGGTACGTAAAGAAGAATATCTCATGATAGTATTTTTTTTTTGTTTTTCAATAATTTTAAATTTACTATACACTAGCGAATTGCGCCGGTTTAGCACGAGAGCAGCTTGCTAATGAAGGAAATGAGAAGTGTGCTTACTAAATAATTTTATAACATTTCTCGGCTAGTTTCGGCTAGGCGTAATCTGTCAGTCATTGAGTTTATCGAGAATGCATTTATCGAACCGAATCTTTTTTCAATGAGTTTTTCATTTATAATTTCGAAATTTCTTGCGTATATTCCAAAAAAAAATATTTCATACAAACCTTCTGTGGAAAATTACAAACGAACAAAAAATCTGCCAAATCGATCGAGCCCCTCTCGAGTGAAAATCGTTCACACATGCGGCAATTGTTTTTTTTTTAATTTACGTAGATATTGCATTTCGTAATTCAAGGAAGAATTATTTTGTCACAACGATTACGGCATGTTAATTTTTAAGGTTAATGAAGGATATTCTTAAAAAAAAAATTATGTTTCACTCCTAAGTGCCTCTTCACACTTGCATACAGCCTTGGCCAAAAGTATTAGGCACCCTACAACTTGCTGCATATTTCGGGTATAAAAAAAATAAAACTAGTT
>DWPT01006877.1:0-11160 GCA_018251895.1 Agathymus mariae mariae
CAAACTTTAGCGCACAACACTATCGGCTGGTAAGAAACCTAAAACTATTACCTAAAACAAAACTAAAATTAAAACTTGGGTACCTTTTCCGTCTACACATATTTTAAACAATATCCTTATTATTTTGTATCACGCTTCTCATGCAAGACAGGGCAACCTCGGGTGCCGTCGGTAGTTCGATGGGTGTACGCTGGCGACATGCGTCGGGGGACATGTTGAGCCATCTCGGTTGTTATCGGTACACAGCAGTCTTAAGCCTTAAGCCTTGAAGGAGGGCGACGAACAACTTGAGAAGTTCCGACATTTGGGTTGTCCATTGATCGGTACTAAGGCAGCTCGCGAAGTATCTCCACGTTCCAAGTTTTGTCAGATACGGGAGGCAGAGGAGGAGAGGTTAATACTATTTATAGCTAAGGACCCCGTAGCCTAGTTTGTAATGAATCTGCTTACCGAGCGAGTTATCGCGGGTTTCATTCTTTCCGCAGATAATACGTGATAAATAAATGTTTATTCTCAGGTCATGGGTGTTTACAATGCGATACATGGACCTCCCCATGCCACCCGCAACATACTGGTGAGGGAGTGTGAGTCTCGTGGACGATTAACTTTACAGTAAACTTACTAAAAATAGCAGTTTAAGTGCTAGTGGAGTATGTATGTGGGTTTAGTTAGTTTACTACTGTCATCACAAAGCTGGAGCTAATAAACTTTAAGCGATTTCTAGGAAAATTAATAAAGAAAACTGACCAAATATTGTGGAATTTTGTACAATTCTCACAAAGAGACCCGCCACGCCCGCGTGTTTTATTAGAAACCTAAATGTTTCAAACAAGTCTATTACAATGCGAAGATTATGAGAGCTAGCGTTGTCGACTGCAGTGTGACTTGAGGAGTGGCAGCCTGACATCAGCCGTAACAATCCTGGCTCCAGACTAGACTTCATTGGTTGTACTAATAAAAATAACAGTTTAAATGATGATTTAATATTTTGTATCATCAACTAGCTGTTTGACTCAGTCCGCCACGCTGGCCGAGTGCTAACGGGCAGATTTCACGGTTCTTTGAAACGATTCTGAGGAACCCTCAGGTATGCAGGTTTCCTCACGATGTTTTAATTTCTTCTTCGACAAATTGGTCATTAGTTTAATACGCACATCTGAATGATTAGAAATGCGTGCAAGCTTCGAACTTCATGTGGAAAACCTAAATTCAAATCACTAAGCTATCACAGAGTTTAGCGAATCAAAAGCGGTAAGTCACTTAACCACAGTCATATACTGCAGAATAACTTTCTAGTTCTCTGTATCTATTGAGGTAAAACCAATGAACCACGGCATAAATATATTTTACTAAATTAAGTAATATGCCTTTAGAGTTTAAAAATATCAATTCAAAGCTTGTAAGAACATTTTAAAACCATATAGATACATGCACGCAGTATCTTGAGAAAATGTGATCGTAAAAAAAGTGTTTCATTCAACATGTCGATGTCACCGCGTAATAATGTGCCGACATCCCTTCATAAACTGGAGTATCAATAAAAAGTGTTATAAACAGCAGTAAAATAAAGATAACACAACAAACACAATACGTAAAACATCATCGGTGGCGAATTCAGTGCGCCGAACTCAACACACAAACAATGGGCAAGGAACTGGCTATATTTAGCGAGATATTGGCGCGTGAAATCATTTTTAATACCTGATATCGTGGGTTCAGTGCGGCCTGGGTGGTGTCGGCTGCATGTCGAGCACAAGGGACTCTGGACACCGGGCACTGGACACTGAGCGGGGACACTAGAACACGATCGACGACGAACACCGTGCGGCCGGGACTGCCGATGCCTCGCCCCGGTCGATACCGCCCTCCCCGCCACACAACAGGTTAGAATGCGTGCGCCGGGTGTTCCGGCCGACGGAAAACTCGTTGCAACGTTTCCACTGCACACCCTCGGTTATCTCGACAAATTATTACGGCGGCGCAATTACTTGGGATTCTTTGTCACAAAAGAACAATTCTTTGTTTGATCTCGGAAAATCAATCTTAGTCAGACTTAGCTAAACCTTATAAACGTCTGAGAAATAAAAGCGTTGAAATGGAGCAATTTTTTTACTGTCAGATGAGGTTAGGACAGTTATCTATGGAAAAGCAAAAGGCTTGACGCGAGATTGTATTGTATTGCGTAAAAAGGTATGTGTTTGTAAGCTTTGGTTTAACGGAATCCTTAATCTTTCGACAATAGTACCTTGCAGTGTTTCGGAGTTTGAAAATATTGTGCCTTAAGACGGAGGAGTTAAAAGCCGCGGATCACGGAGAACGATGGCACAATATTACAATAAAATCAGCACACCCACTAGTTTCATGGTTAAAATGGGCAGTTCATAAATGGTCATAACTGAACGGTGTTATTAAACACAGATATATAATTTTTATATATATAATAATTTTCTATTTGTGGTTATGATTCCAAATTTAGCCGTCTAAAAATTTGAAACTTATTTATTTACTAGCAAACTACCCTCACTACGCTTAAGATAGATTACGTCTTACGCTTGGAAACAACACCTGCAATGTTTTAGGACGGGCTTTTTCTATTTATATGAATTACTAATATATTGATGTGTACCTTTTCTATTTTTGGACGAATGGCAATCAACTGAACTGTAAATATTAGGTGACGGTGAAAATCAGAACGAATACCATTAACATATTTATGAGATTAACGCGAACAAACGCACAGACAAATAGATAAAAATTCTAACAACTACTGTTTCATGTTCTATTGCGTTAATAGTCTTTCTCCTATATTCTACATGTACAGAAAGAGATCAGATATAATTTTATAATATGTAAGTATACATGTCAAAAGCTACAAATGTTGATGATACAAAACACAAGATAGATAGAATAAAAAAGTTATTACACCTAGATAAAGATTCCATTTTAAATTTCATAATATATTTTGCGATAATATATGTTAATTTATCGGATTAAAAATATTCTCCGATAATATGTAATGGTTGCCGCAAATCATTGGCACAGCCAGGTAAAAAATATGTAACTTGTTATTTAGTCCTTAGTGTTAATAACTAAAATAATAATGTACCGAACGGGCGCTGTGAGTTTTATTTTTAGAATGGATGGTGTACACTTTACTGAGTAACAACGGTCTTTACGACACCGTGGTGTACAAGTCAGTCGTACAGTATCGCGGTAAATCGAGGAGCGAGTCACGCTTGCAAATTACGAAAAAATGGAAAACGTCTTGAACGTATGCCTTTAAACTTAACTAATAGCAGACTGTAATGTCACTGTCATTGTAACGGGTCATCACGGCGGTCTCACCGTGGTCATGGTACATGTTATTGGTTCGCAGTATTAGTATAAAATACAAAAATTGTGAGTACCTCTTACAGTAAGAACACCTTTACATGTGTTTTTTAATGACAGCGTTGTTTCAAATCTATATATATCCACGTCATTACCAATGAGCCTTGAGTTGAACAAGGGTGTGAACTGAAAACAGGAAGAAAACAGATATGATAATAACTCTTTTATTCAGATAACAAGATGTATACATATTAAAAACTTTAAAAAACCCGTGAATGGATGCAGTACGATTGAGGGTCTATTACCACCAACTACAATGTGATCACAAAATTATTTGAAGCCAGACGTGTTTTATATACTGGCCCTAGATCTCAACACCCGTTAATATTCACCTCAGGAATGTTTACTATTTTGAAGTAATAAATGAATAACTAAGTGAATGAAATAATGGATACAAACTATATTAATCAAACGACACGCTAGCATTGTTGCACTTAATGCCGAAAATAACGTGACAAAATGAATGTTCAAGTTGTAATAGGAGCAAGGGGGCGAACGTGTAACAAAGACTTGCATGGTGCAGATGCATCCCTACCACAGATATTCAGAAAAATATAAATAGTCAATATAATAATGACACCAATTTTGAATATCACAGCTAAAATAAGGTATATTTGAAGCCCGTTACATCCAAAACGCATAATATCCAATATAATGTAACCTTCAAATAGAAATACTTTATTTAAATTTTTGTACATATAAATAAGTTAAAAAATAACGGATACTTCTATATATAATGCCGTGGAACATTGTGAAAGACGTTTGACCGAGTGGCACTTACAAATAAGAACCGTTGGGTAAATTTAAAAAGTTATTTGCTTGTTGCGGGTACATAAATTTTTTTTTTCTCAATATATAATATTGGAAGACGAACAATATTTTAAAGATAGAAGTTATATTGTTACCAACCACCAAATGTAACACGTTGTTCACACACAACTGTCACTTGGCGACTCATCTCTCACCAGACCAGATTATAATATATATAATGTGCTTTATACTATGATATATATCAAACATTGCAATACCTCCAGTCGGTAAAGTTTAAAGGACAATATATCAAAGGGACGACCGTGTCCCTCCTACACCGTCCAATTTATAAGCTAACCTTAGCCGAAGTTAGAAAACATTTGCCCATCTTTTTATAACAAAACACCAGCAAATGTAAAACTGGCGATGAATTATTAATAAAAGTTGAGATTGTTAGGCACTTTTATTGTGAATTACTATAAATATTATAAAAAAGCTGGTCTAATGTTTAATAAAATTGTAAATAATAAAGGAATGTGAATTACATAGGAGCGCCTCATTGGTTAGGTGGTTAGGAACATTAAATGTAGACTGGAAGTTCATCTATTTCTTTGTGATTCACTATATTATTTATAATTGATGGATCTCTTCTCGATATAAGAGCAGTTAAAGCCATAATCCGCTAAGTGCGGACTGGCAAATTTAACGCACCTTTGATAACATTGTGAACAAATCTCAAGCATGCCGTATTTCTCCTCTACCGAAGCAAATGAAAATTAATTTGTAATACGCATGTAACTTGAAATATTAGAAGTGTATGCAGGACTCGAAGGGCTCTAGCGCAAGGGAGTTTTGCTACCTTGATATAATTATGTTATACCTGAAAAATAATGGTATCCAGTAATAGATCTATCAAGATAAGTGACAATAGTATAGTATTATCTATACCAATAAATGAAATTGGAGTGTCTGTTGTCTGTTTGTTGCGGCTAATCTCTAAAACGGCTGGACCGATTGTGACGGGACTTTCACTGGCAGGTAACTGATGTAATAAGGAGTAACTTAGGCTACTTTTATAAAAAATAAACTAAATAACTTTTTTGTTAAATTCCACACGGACGAAGTCGCGGGCATAGCTAGTATAATATATAAGTAGATAAAAAAAATGTCTAATTAGATGAAGTATTAATAATCACAATCCATTGATATATATCTTATAAATTATATAAAAATATCTTACACATTCAAATCGAGCCAAATAAGGAGTATAGTGACTTACTTCGAACAAACCTGTGATTCTCTAATGATCCATATTAATATAAAAGATAGTTTCTAGGTACAGTTTAATGTTCTATTATTAAATATAAGTTTATGAAATATTTATAGCGTAAGCCTCGCTGACGTCCCCGTTCTCCGGCACTTAGCACCAGATCGCTACACGTCTTGGTCTAGCTATAATCTGTGACCTGCTTAACGATGAATAGTGCATAGAAGAACTACTTTATTATTACGACATATGGTCCTGACAATTTTTTTTGCTAACGGAGTGCAATCTTCGAAAGAAAGTCAAACTGCGTTGTCTTTGTTGGTCCTATAATCCATGGATGGCGGTGACCGTTTACGACCAGGTAAACGTAACGTAACATCGATATTTATGTTCCAGGTACCTTATTATGTTACACGACATAGTTTTGCAAGTTAAGCTTATGACATCCTACTTGAACCTAGTGTTGCGATTATTGTCCAAATGTGCTTAGACACGATTCAAATGAACGAACTCCGCATGTGGGCCGAGAGAGACGTGACGTCCTGCGTCATAGTGCAGTATGTCAGAGAGTATTTCAGACTGGTACCCCTTTTGAGATCTACTTGCAAAAACAGAGGAACCCTAGTGCTTCGAACGTTGGTCTCTCGCGTCGGAGATTCCTGTTCGTATCCTGCAAGCATCTCTATTTCTCAATTTATTTTCACTCACTTCGGTGACGGAAAACATCATGAGAAAATCTGAACTCCTAAGAGTTCTTTATAACGTTCTTAAATTTGCCAACCTCGGGTTAACCCCTTTCAGTCTCCTATTCAAGCCTAGCAGTGGCATGATTATAAGTTTACATTGATAATGATGCAGATGATGATTCCTTTAGAGGACAGTGGTCTCGTACTGCACCTGTACCACTTCCGCGCCGCTGTCGTGCACGTGAAATAGAACAGAGAAAAGATAAGACGTTTTGTTCTTGGATACCTATCAGGCTTACGACTTTGCTTATAGTATATTATGGTTGTAGCGGAAATTTGATTGTCTCTTTAAAAATACAAATTGTTGAACTACCTTTTTAAGGTAGGATATTAGAAATCGTTCACTGTATTGCCTAATTCTTACGGGTAAAAAGCAACAATGGCTAAACTCAAGAAGACGCGATCTCCAGACACCCACACACGTACAGACATTTACGAGGTTACGACGATTTAATAAAGTAGTTCCCATTGAGAATTCGACGCACACGTACCTTGTTTTATTTCGAAATACCTTGGAGTTGTTGGCATTCGTCAGAGAACGAGACACTTTTTATAGACACCTAAAATGTCAAAGGAAAAATTGAAATAACGCCACATTCGTCATCTTCGTACAATCATCGTAGTCATCTAAAATTTTACTGTGTAATATAACTCCTGAAAAAAGTGCCGCATGACGCACTCGCGTAACTGACCTACTCAACGAGCCCCACTAGATGATCTCTAGTTTATGTTTGTAGTATAGGAATAGTTTGATCAATACCTTATGAAATTCTATGTTTAGGCCATATAATTCCAAGTAAGTACATATCATACTGTATATGGACCCTGAACTGATCTGACTTTTAAAATATTACCTTGTAAAATGTCTTTTATAACTTCCTGTCTTTATTTATTTATTCTTTAATTCATATCTTTTTAATAAATTTACTAGGATGAATATGTTGTTTTTGTCAAGCGTTTGACAAAAATATGTATGTTTTTGCCCTCCTTACCATCAGTACCATCTGACCAAATTCCTTGCTTATACATACTTACTTAATAGACTATTTGCTTACGATTATTGTAACTTTATAAATATTATGACCACCATAAATATTTTAATAGAATCTATTTTCTAAATTTCTATATCTTTTATGTATAACACTAGATGTTTATAGTGTGCGTGGATTTACCCGTGTAATTAGTTTATGTAGTTGCACTTAAAAATTATTTAATTTGCTCCAACAATTATTTAACGTTGAACTTTCCCTAATTTAGAGTATGAACATCGTTTCACTGGTCGGAGAGCTATTCAGTCCAATAAATTGTAACTTTTTAAAATCCTTAAACTTTTCAAGTTACGTGCATTGCTCTTGTTATTATAGCTGTGACGAAGACAACAACTCTCAGCACTTACGTATGCCCAGATTGACCTATGGGATTCAAGGTGTGGGACCCGGGCGCGGTATCTCCCCGGAACTCAGGATGTCTAGAGCAACTCCAGTCACGTTTGGCGGCGGTGGTGGTTTGGTTTGGGACTTACTCTCGGAAAATTGTCACACGCACAACTTCCAGAGCTCCTTACCGAATAAAAAAAAATCAAGGATGCTTGTTTTAAATGTGGAATAATACATTATTACTGATATTGTGACAAATATTTACATGTATTCCACACAGTTACGATGAGGTTGGGGGGGGATTGGTTTGGAAGAAAGTAATAAGAAAACTTAATTATAATTTTATTCGAAAATAATTTTTCACATTAATTGTAACTAATACTGCAATAATAATGTAATACTTAGATATTTTCTATTACAATGATATTAAAATACTGTGTAACAGTATTCATACAATATTTTGGAACCAATATTTAGACATTACATTATACACTTAACGAACGTTCGGATTTTATTTAAAAAATTCCAACACATATATATCCTCCGTTTACTACTGTTACGCGTTATATACTTTATAAATTTATACAACATTCAAGCAGACATGTAAGTGAGTCCAGTTATGTATTTGATAAAATACAATCAGTGATACATGACGACAACTCGTACCTTGGTCTTTGTTCGTTAGCTCGAGGTAAACTGGATCCTGCCAAAGCGCCGAGTGCCGGCAGGAACCATCGTCCAAGTGTCAGGTGACGTCTCAACAGTCCTTTTTCCTCTGAAGCAACGCCGAGAACTTCCCCGCCTCGTACGTCGGCATGAAGGGGAGATATTTTGTCCATTGCCAGCTACAAAGTAGGCAGTGGCTATAAGTTAAACTCAATAGGTTGTTCGTAAAGGTATTTATTAATACATCTTACGAACGCGGTTTTATGGGGCTTGGTGTTCGTTTTCACAATAAGGTTTAAAGTGAGTTACCCACTGGAAGTTTCGAGGGCCGTGTTAAAGGGCAGTTTGTACGTAAAGGTATAGTATAGATGAATATATCAATGAAAATATCTAGAATACCTATCATCTCTAGAATCATATCTAGAAATACCAGTGTCGTAACCGATTCCAAGCAGGTTAGAACTTACTTTGTAATTGTAATATGTTGTTTTAAATAATGTGCTGAAATATTTGAAATATTGAAACTGTAGTAGAAGTAAAGAATTACATGCATTAGTGTATTTACAAAATACTTAAACGATTAAACTATTTTGAATTTGAATAGTAAATTTTATGCAACATTTTTACTGGCAATCATGAATCGACTGCGAGAATTTATTATAAGAAGCCCCAAAAATTATGGCCACGTCAGACGCAATCGGTGTGAGTAAGTAACTAAAAATGCATGCATGCGTGTATGAAAAGGTAAATTAAATCCATGTATTTAACATAAACCATTATACAAACATGAACATGGCACAGCTGCAACACAATATAAACGACCAGCTGCAATGATCCTACACCCACCTGCTGAGCGAGGTGTCTAGGAAGCAGATATTTTGGTAACGGATAAATAGTTCTCGGGTTGGTGATATTTCCCACGTGACATTTTTAAATGTCCCTACCACACAGAAAATAAAATTAGTATGCCAGCATTTTTTTATTTAAATAAATTAATCTAGGGGTTACAAAAGTCTTGAGGACCACTTGCTCGGTTCACCTGCTTGTTTACCGGCTATTAATGTAAAAAGCGCATTTAAGTCAACTCAACAGAAAATCACTCACCGTCGGATGAAGGTCATGCCAACGGGGAAGTCGTAAGTGTCACCGTGCTCGCTGGCGCCGCCCGCCTCCAGCGACATCTCCTTGGACCACGCCGCGAGCCCGCGCTCCTCGTCCGTGCCTGGGGAGACATGTATAACTCGGCGTTGTCTCTTGGTCTTACCCTCTCATTTTAGCATGTTGCCATGGATATAATGTAATTGAAGACCACGAAGACAACATGGATCTCTTCTAATACAAAGAATGCTTGGAACATACACCAGCTCTCTTTGCACGGTGCTGATTGATTGACGATGACTAACTTTCGATTTATCCTATATCGTTTAGTTATTTGCATTACGTAGCCTTGACAAACCGGTGGAATCATATTCACACATTAGATTAAACTTCACAATTATATAACACACATGGATTGACCTTTTTTTCTTGACGGACAAGTGGCGGTCACACACTGTATGCTACTGATGCCCATGCACGGACACTTACCATAGCATAGATAGCCCGTCTTATTCGCAAGCTATTCACATAAAACATGCCTTCGGTTTCCACAAGTACCCAGGCAGAAAGTCCTCGCAATAGGTAGAGTACCAGTACCAGTAAAATCTCAATATTCATATACACGTTCCACATAGTAATAATCCCTAAGCTAATTAGAAACTTAGTAATCTCCTAAACGCCCGTCAGGCATGAATAACAACAAGGAACGGGACAAAGGGAACATGTTTGGTAACAAACATGTGTAGAAGTAGTCGATAACGGAACCGACGAGCTGACGGCTGGCACCGCGCCAGCTGCAGCTCCGGCTCCAACCGATACCGGACCCTTCGGCGTGACGCATTCAATATTCAGAGCCGAACTACTCACCGCTAATGGAATTTAATATTGCACACGAGATATTCCTATTATTTTCACCAGACTATAGTGAATTTTAGTGGCTTATATGCGACTACGGTCTTGTGAAATTCTTCGTATAAGTTATCGCACAATCGGCCTACATTAGTTTCATGTAAGTTACGTAGAAATTCGAAAATGTATTACTTTCTAACTTATAAGTCGAAAAAAGATTATTTTTTATATATATACCTACTATATGTTTCAGTCGTCAGTGTTCTATGAAAAGAAATGTTTACGAATTAAATCTATTTATAAGATCAATGATACTTCGATTCCTGTGTATATTACATACAACTTAAATACCTACTTATATACCTATTAAGTTTTTCAACAAAATAACCTATAAATCTGATGATCCGAGCACTGTATAATCAAACTAAAACAGTCGAACTATTTACCCATTTTTTGTTTAATCTACATCATTCCGTCAATAAGGTTATATGTAAATATTTATAAACGGTTCCTGTAAAAAAATTATGGCATACTCGTACGATTTATAAGTAAACTTACCTGGAATGAGGTTATCCAAAAAACACCCAGTGATTCCGCCCACCAATATGGATGTAGACAGCAAGACTTGCAGAACAGCATCCAACGCCTCCGCCCCGGTCTGGATGACGCCGCTGTGGGCCGCCATCCAGCGTGTGAGCACCATCGGGAAGAACAGACTGAAGCCGATGATGTATAGATTCCGGGAACTGTTCAGATCCACGTACTGGAGAGCTGACAAACCTGGTGGTGATATTTAAGATTTCATCGAAGTTGATTACCAATTAATAAAAATGCTTATAAAAAATCTGTTTTATCTCTGTATACTTATCCCCCGATTTACACGGTACTCGTTTTACACATTTTCGCTTTTACACGGTTTTCCAAATAAGTTTTTTTTTTTGGTTTTTATCGCACTCTACTAAATGCTACTGTGTTTGAACACGTGCGCTGTGTACACATCTCACGGGGAATCCCGAGC
>DWPT01006878.1:0-11159 GCA_018251895.1 Agathymus mariae mariae
CCACGCTACGCGCTTACTGAATGTTTGCATGAAAACTTCCACATATATTTTGGGCACGTACCCCTCCAATAATCTACATTAAAGCGACACAATGAAGTCTCTTTACAACCCTTCAATTACGAGAACAGATCCTGCAAGTGGTCTGTTAATTTGTTTTAGCCAGATAGGTGAAGTAATTAGATGCGCGAAGCTGAGATTGCAATTGTATGAGGACAATCGAAGATCGAGCTTAGCGCCGAGCATTGGAAGTAGTTTATCCAGTGTCTTGCTGAATGCTGACGCCGGCTTAAAGTGTTCCTAAGTTGGTTAAATACGCATGTACCACGTGGTCGCCGTTCTTTGCATCCCGCACAGTACAGATCTTAATTGTCAGTTACAACCGAAATAAATATTGTACTCCGCTCCAGTGTCGGCTGGTGAAAGGTTTAGGAATTCCAGAAGTTGAATTGAAAAGTGGTTATTTGAAGTGTTATGAGTTGGTTTCTTGTGTTACTACTAGGTGAGTAGTAAGTGATCAGTATCTGTAAACTCGATCCGATATAAGTTACGCAAGAACAAGTAAAAATGGTGGTAGTTAGCGAGTTTTATAAATTTCAGTATCACTGTTGCGTTTACTTTTGGGTACATGCATGTTATATGTACCAGCGTACACTCTCAGTCACCCGTGTGTCTGTTTATTTTCTCATAGAGAACATATCTATATTTACTACAACCTACATTGTTATTTCAGCAAGGAATAAATCCTAAAATCGACTCTGTAGCATTCCGACTCCATTGCGGCGCGACCACCGCCGCGCTGCTAGCGGCGAGCGCGGCGCTCACCACGCGCCATCTGGTGGGCAACCCCATCGACTGTATTCACACGAGGTTCGTTTCTAGACTGTTATCGCGTCTGGTCACATTACACGTGATGTAGTCTCTGTAAAGTTTAATAGATGGCGCTGTTCTTATGACAGACATTTTATGTACTAAAAACATTAGGCTTACTTTTTATATCCTTTAAATTAATTGTACAAATAAAACTTAACTCTCCGGTGAATTGATTTACAAATTATTTTAAAATAAATGAATTTTCTTGAGATCTTTGTTTGTTGTTAGAGGGACATATGTCAGTATGACCCCCGACTATCAAGTGCATTCCAATGTAAGTAACGTTTGTGTTAGAACACGACTTAACTTCGCACGGCGGCCGGCGCGGTGTAGCTTTTGTTATTTCGTTGTAAACTGTACAACAATAGTACTATACCTCTGTATGAGAACCTGTTTTTGTGTCCACTGTTTTTAAATATTGCAGTGGAAAGGGTTTTTAAATAAAGCGACAAAGCGCATCGTGAAGTGGTGCAAAGCCGCAACAAAATTTGACGTGTATTTTAACATTTTATATTGGAGTTGATGAACAAAGCTCACCCAGCGTTATTGGCTGCTGCATGCCATATATATGAAACAAACCCAATTAGAATTACAGTTCGCTACAGCCATATTGCTTCTGAAACTGATGTGTTATGTTTATGTATAATGCTACAAACTATACGAATATACTACTGTACACAAGGTGACGTTCAAAATTGTTGCGTTCAATATTATTTTCCAATTATTAATTATCTTCGACACTAATTGAAGATTTATAACTGATAACCCAACAAAAATGTACAACTTATAATTAAACGACATGTTTTTAAATGTGTAAAAGATTAATATTATTTATTCAAACCATTGTCGTTTTCCTGTGTTTGACTAGGTGAAATATAATAATGAGGTTATAATAATATGATTACAATAATTAAATAAAGTACAGATTATTTCGCTACCACATGAAGGACCCCATTGTTACACTGTTAAGAGTTTCTTATTGTGATCACCACGGTGGCTGTTTTAAACTGACAAGGCTTCTGTGGTTTAGGGACATCCCCGAAGATGTGCTGAACACCTACTGCTGGATCCATTCGACGTTCACCGTGGCGGGCGAGGCGGGAGCGTACCCGGGGGTGCGGGGTGCGGGCAATGCGCCGCGCCGCTACGGGAAGTACTACCAGTGGGTTGCCTTCACACTATTCTTTCAGGTCAGTGATACTTTAATAGAAGGAGATCATATGTTTAGCGCCAATTGATTATTATCAGTGGACGTGTGCACCGTAATGTTATCTAGAAATATACTGACGAAACATCATTACGATTGTGAATACTGGCATTTGATTTTATTATAATATACTATCGAGAAGAAGTAACGGTGAAAGAAACTCCTCAGAGCACCTTTTAAACAAACAAGTGTTCGTTGCAGAGTAAGCCATTGTTCTCAGGAGCCCTTGTCATTTATCTCCTCTTCAACATATTCGTGGCACGCTGCAGGAGACTGGTCTCTTAACTTGGCTCCCTGAATACACTGGCGTTGAAGAAATTCTGCCACTGGCTATCACTAATCTTAATATTGACAGTTACTTAACTCGGTCGATCGTCTACAACGTCATAGAGTGTTGGGGTGTCAGAGTTTCATTGTTATATATGTATTCGTCCCTTAACTGCAAGTTGTCCTCGCTGTGTTTAATGATGTCCTTCATTGAAAAAATAGTTTACAACAAAATATAGTGTCAATTATATCCGGACCCGAGTTCTATAAAATAAACACAGAAATTGTTATTCAAAGCGTACGTTCTTTAGATGGAGTGAACCAAGATAGCTCCGTCTACTTATCTATATTGGTCAGTCCTAAGTTCATTAATCGGGAAACAATAATGGCATTACTGTAATAGAAGATGACTCGGCTCGTAAAACGCCAATAAATCTCCACAAATCGAGCTCAAATGGCACTCACTCGCGCATATCATGGTGAGTGGCGGCGCGGCTCTCTGTAATTGGCTTGGGAATATCAATCACGCAAGTGTAGCGCCGCTGCCGCGGATTGGTATAGGATAATATGTTCAACACGAATAACATACTAAATTGTAACATTCACACGCATTACAAGTCGTTTGATATTTTTAAATGATTCAATTAAAGTTCAGCAGGAGAGCGATATGTTTACATGAAACAATGTGTTACGTCGCCAGGTATTCTATATCGGAGGTGCTTTTGTTAATCTCGATGGTACTTCCGCATGGAGTAAGGGTTCTTTTCTGTCTGATCAGCTATCGTCTTCCGTCAATAATTAAATACTAAACAAGCGGTACCCCTTTACTTGGCAGAGCGTTGGCGACAACCCTGACGTGTTTAGACGTCTGTGACCGCTGACCATCACGTCGTCTGTCTACTTGTTTACCGGTATAATCATAAAAAATGCGAGTCCTATGTCTACGAGTACGCTACGACGTAGCACCGTAGCATGCAGGCTAAATCATGTACACTTAGTAGGCGATAATTAAATGACTAACAATTATACAGTACCATTAAATCAGCATTCATAGTCTACATAATAATCTTAATTTATTTCACTGGCACTGGCACTCTCGTTACACCTACTGCTTCTACCTTGAAGCAATACGCTTCCAATAAGTTAGTGTTATGAAGTCAGCGGTACTCACGATCAGTAGTTCTAATTACTCCGCAGCGGTAACGTGACGTTTGTAACAAACTTCAAATGTTGCTGTACTTGATGTTATTAGTAAAACGTGATCCGTATTTTCACAAACAAGTATTACACTGAACGTATAAGTCATTTTTATCTGGTGTTTTATAAATGTACGTGGTTAAGCGAGAGATTTTTAGGTATTTAAACTCTATCTATTGGAAGAAATCGTACGAAAAATCGTGTATTATTTTTTGTAATTATCGCAATCACACAGAGACAGAAAGCTCTATTGTAGGTACACGAAATCGTAGTGTGTGTTAGTAATAAGACCTGTGTAACAAATAATAACCAATTAACAATTTATAATTTTGAAATATCCACGAGCTGCACATACATAACTAGAGGAAAAATTGAATCATATATCTATTTACAAAACAACAAATCACAGTGTAATTGCCGCGCGACGGTCGGATCACTCATACATAAATCGTGTTAATTTTAAACAATTTTCCAACTTTTTACTAATTTCTTTGACATGTTAATCTTACTGACATGTGATGCATTGTCGTTTTCCGTAGGCACCTGTTGCGGTACTGTCATGCTTATTGTTAAAATGACGCAGAATTTTAATGAAATCGTACTAGTAAAACTCACGCTTTTCTGTTGGAGTTCATTAGGCCCTGTGTCTGTGGATAGCTACTATTCTCCTTCTAAAAATGTGAAATATATGTACGTTTGACGTACAGTTTTTGATAGCCATAGATTCACAACGTATTCAACGAGTCGCCTCTAATGCTGGTGATGGTCATGAGTTGGCACAGATTATTTATCACCAGGTGGGGCGCGTCCGCTCATATGCTTGCTGTTAACGTAAAAACTTTCGGTAATTAAAGAGACCACGAAACTAAAAGTGGCGTACAAAAATCACTTCGACCATCTGTGATCCATCATATGCAACATATCTTACTATGAAATCCTGAAACAACAATAATGTTATTTTCTGGCGCGTCCGTTTGTACGCCATATTATAATTTATTGTTTTCTTACACGTGGCGACAAGGTTGCTAGGAAGGGGTCTAAGTGATAGAAGACAACAACTGTAAATTTTTATCGTAGTGCATTGGATACATTCAAAATATAAAAATAATGCATTGTTAAGTTAGTTTAACGGTCTATATTTCATCTTAGCGTTGGTTTGTTTCGAAATGGATTCCCTGATATTCGAAAATATCAGCAAAGAAACATGTACTTGATGGCTTTAAAAAGTGTAGTCAATTTACAGACTTTACAGAGTTTTTACTCGGGGTGCTATTGGCTGTGGGATTAAAGATAACTAATATACTCGTTAACTATTTAAATTAAAATCAATAAAATCGGCCATTGCAATTGACGAAGATAAATTTATTATTTAAACTATAAAATATATCATAATTAACTAAAACCTATAAAGATTGAGTTTTATTCTGGGAAAAATATATTTCACTTATAAGATGTAACCTCAAAGTAATTTGATGGAAACATGAAGGGTAGACGAAATTCTCTCGTTACTCCTGATGGTAAGCCGTCGTGGTACTCGATGACTGTGACCGTCACTAGATAAATCGTTTTACAACTTGAAGGTCTCTAAGAATGAATGAATTAAGAAAAAATCTCATTCAAGGTTGGATGTGAAAGGTAAAAATCTCTACCACTTCAATTTAATGTCACCGCAGCTCACAACTGTCTCACTGCGCGGCGTGGGTCACCGATCACAATCTGAGATAAAAGGTATAATCCGCGTCACGCGACAAGTGTAGATTGACAGACTTGACACAATTTTTTTTCATCGAAGCATGTTGTGAATGATATCTAAGACGAACATAGTTTGAAAGTTACACGGTTCGTTCAGGATTGGATTCCGGGCCCGTCCAGTGTGAGTTCAAACTATGACGCTTTCACTCGTTCTGCTATCAATTAGTGTAATGGGGTGGGGGTGACAAGTGCAGGGAGACGTGTAGTCATGAAAAGTATCATAAGTTTTCATTATTTATTAAATTCAATCACTATCATTCACATATGCTATTTTTATAAGGCGTTCATTATTTATCTAACGCCGCTCGCCCACATGTTATCACCGACACCGCAACACATGAAGGCCCGTGCGTTTACGACTGCAGTATGTGGGTCGGTGTGACACGTGATGACTCGGTATTTTGGATATTCCTGGAAGAGGCACCTGGCCGGCCGCAGCTTCTGATGAATGCTGATTCCCAGTATCAACGCTGGGACACACTCACTGAACAGCTATTCATGAATTGTGTAATGGGCTCACGTTAGTGTGATACTATTTTATTTAGATTTCCTTTTCAAAATAATACATAGTTATTATATCGATGGCAACTTAGTCCCTGAGAATTATTTCTGTTTGTAGTGACTGTATAACTTAACTGATATTTTAGTTTTATACTGAATAATTAATTTTATTAAATGTAGCATGATTGGAATTTTGTATGTAGTACTCGTATACAACTTTATTAATTTTTGAGAAAATAAATTAGTGTTGATTAAAGGTTAGTTCATTACATAGAAAATATGTTCACGATTATCAGTAGCAAGCATATTAGATCGTTTTCCTAATGCTAACTATGCACTCTAGTAAGAAGGTATACTTTGAACTACATTACACAAATTTAATATTCCACTTACATTATTAAAAGCGGCATGAATTATCCAAAAGTTTCTATTAATTACTTAATGATATTAATGTTCATTTTTTTACATTAATAAACTTAACAAACACGTTATCTTGACACTGTACCATGTGTGTAAAATATTAGTAGCGAACATTATAATATACCGTCGTAACTTCTTAAACTACTATAAGCTCCAGTGTTAAATGCAGGTGAATTTTTTGAACCGACTTATAAGTAAAATGTACAGATAAGTAAGATATATAAATATAAACGTTTACACACTCACACCCCCGCACTAGTGTTCCCTGTGTTGCGGGTGGTGTGGATGTACTTAAATATGAAACATTACAAACACCCATGACCCGAGAACAAACATTTATCCGGGACCCCTTCGCTCGGCAGACAGGGTCACTACCAATTGGGCTATAGAGTCGTCAAATGATAATATAAAAATAATTAAAATTCATCCTACTTCACATCCATTGCATCGGGAAAACACTAATCACTATATTAAGTTTTAATGACTGTAAACCATAAAAAAAACCGATGCGTACAAGAAATTTGAGGAACAAATTTGGTGGAATAACTTGCTAACGCGCACTGTTAGAAACAGATTGTAACGTATTACTTGCCACGGTATATCGCACTAGCTATCTAACTAAACCTTATATTGTATGAAATCTTACTAACCTCTCTCCGTACATAATATTGAAAATTTAATTTACCATAGCATAAAGCGATCTCTCCGCACCGAGCACTGAGCCAAGATTAGCCGCTGTTCAAACTGTGATTGTATGAACGGTGTTTAGAACATTAGAACCTATGGTTTAGTTTCTAAACTAAGAGTCTCGTATATTATTCGGATTGGGTAATAGAATACGTATTAAGGTTTCACGCCGAATGCCACCGCCCCGTCCCGTAATATGATAGTAATGGCCGGTCCGTCTACTGACATTCGCGTCATTTATGTCATTGTCAATGCATCACAGGAACGTCTTCAAAGAAAACCTTGGTAACCCTAACGCAAGTTACAAGGGGCACCTGTCGGTAACTGTCATACACTGTGGATCTACTTTTTAAATACACTGAAGACGAATACAATTGCGGACTCCACAAGAGCTGTCGCAACTGACAGGGGTCTGTCATCTGTCGGCGGTCTTAGACAGAAATATAAGTCGTACTCACAGTAACACGCGTGTCTTTCTTTTTGTCTTCTGTCTGTTATAACTAACTTTGTTTCATTACATGTAGAAAACGTCTGTCCATATTAAATAACTCATGATTTACTGGATTTTGATAGTTAACGACCCAATTTACACTACGAAAAAAATTGTAAATTGGCACGTATAAAACTTAGTGATACAATCATGATTTTTTATCTAAATTAAAGAATGCTATTTCGTGGGACACTCTGTCAAATTAGAAAATAAAAAAAAAAAGAATGGCATTTGGCATTATATGATAAATTAAATATATGAGCTTGTTTTGTGGGACATAAATATATTTTCATATTTAAAATTTATTGTTAGACTTTTCGTTTCCTCTGTTCTCACCACAGAATCGACATTGAATTTCTATGAGTTTCGAGAATTACCATGGAATCTGGTATCGAGTAATTGAATGTTAGATAAATACGTACGTATCAAACGTTACGTAGGTACAAACAAATGATTAAGCTGCATATTGTGGTTGTGAGACAAGAATTGTGAATAAACAAAGCCGTGGAGCAGTGGGCGCGGGCCGCGCCGCAGGCGCTGGCGAGTATAATTAAAAATCAACTTGAACAAAAAGCGCCTGGCTTATTATTGCGCTTCGTTTGTCCTTCCGGCTTTGCGTCGCTTCAATCAATACTTGTCGCGGAAACTTGTTGTTTGTTGTCTTGTTCTACTCATTGATAAGTTACCGTCGCTCGGACGACTCCGTAGTACGGTTGGTACCGCGTTATGTCGGTGAAGGAAAACACTGTGAGGAAAATGCCTACGTGAGACGTAATGAAATCAACTAAGGTTGTTGCTTCGTGTGGGAGGCGCGCGGGCGTTACACTTATTAGTGATAGGATGCAATTTTATATATTTTTTATTAATATATGTGAGTGAGGAAGGGATTATATATCATATATATATGTGTATTTTATATACATCGTGTACCTACAATATACCGTAATAAATTAAACTTTAATAAATTTAAATTTTGTAACCCAACCATAATAATTTAAAAATTATAAACTTAATTTAGCATTAAAAGTATATTGGGTGTTGAAAAACGAAAACAACCCAAGTAAAGATTAAAATTTGTATATTTGGTACTTCGTATATTTTTCATTTACATTTTTGAGTCGATAAGAATTAATAATTAGCATATAATCTTAGACGATTATAATTACATAATAATATTAGTTTATAAAGAATTATACAAACTCAACAGAACTCCGAAAATTTTCAAATTAAAACATTTAACAAATTGTAGGTTTACATTTACAGTATAATTAGATATAACTATAGTATACATCAAAATAATTAGAGTATAATTAACACTATTAAATATTTAGAACAATTTTTATTGAACAAGATTCTACGCTAGATATATAGATTAACCTAAATAGATTTTCTATTAAAACAGTTAAATAATTTTATTCAAATGTCAATTTTAAACTCCATAATAAATTGTCAGATCTAAATAAGAACTTGTTGGCGTAGTTATTTATATTTGTTTATACCGTTTAACTGTACAAAACCTGTATTTATGGGAAACCTTGTCGTATAGATAATTAATAATAAATGTAACTCGTCAATATTAAAATTATTGCATTCATGAATATTTATATTACCGGAAACCAAGTTCGAAAGTACTTAAAGCTCATTCGAACAAGATTTCTATAAAAACAAATCTATTTATGTAAGACCACCATAACCAGCTGGGCTCAAAGCATGGTTATGAGGTCCTAGATTATTCTAAAATAGTTTTTACTCCGCATTAAACGTACTAAAGAGATATAATTTTTAATTCGTATTATTATAGTGGAAAAAGAAATTCACTACGCGCTAAACGACTACGTGCAAAGAAAATCTACAAAAACTGATGTCATTCGTCTACTACACGAGCAATGATTAGCTATATGTAAATTGAATAACATCACACACACACATTGGAAGACTATTATGAAAAAACTTCGACGAAAAAAATTTGTGTAAAAAATTAAATATCTCATCTCTATTGCTTTTAATTCAGTACATATTTACCTCGAAACTAACTCACGATTCACTGGCACTGTTTTTATGATTTAATTAATAATACTTATAACTACACCGTTTATAAGGTATTTAAGTAGGTACTTCGAATCGTCTAACAAGGAATATACTTACATCGATTTAGAATTAAGTCGTTGTCATTTATGATAACTATCAATAGTTTATTATGTACAATTATTACTATTGCATTATTATTGTGGTATAATGAAAATATTGAACAGTGTCTTCAGTCACAGGTGTATCGATATTAAATTATTTTAATAACAAAACTTAGTATATTTGATGATAAGTTTGGTATAATACAGCAATCGCGCGCCAAATATTTTACATTGAAACTTTTTTGAATCAGAATGTGTAATTCTCAACTATATTACATAAATGCAAGAACTTTCAAATGCCCGCGGATAAAATTTTGAAACACGTATACAAATTTAGATATTACTTTGGATATTCATAAGACTAGAAAAATTTACACCAATTATTTGGTGTTATGTTTTTGTATATTTACTTAAAATTTTATATAGATTTCTACTTTACGCTATTTAAAATTAATATTTACAATTTTACATGTGAAAATATTCAAATAGTTTGCGACCAGCTCCGTTGAAAATGAACTGGCAATCTCTTATTGATTTATTATTAAAACACAATATTTTTATTGAATGGCAAATGATTCACTTGTTCCAAGTGAACTATTTAAATAGATTTGTGGGCCATAACATATTGTGTGTGTCATATTTTTCTTTTCATTAACAACATTTAAAAATTTACGTGGTGTCTTATTTTTTTGTGTAATACTGGTATCGAGTTTGGAACGTGCCGAGTGATAATATCTTATTCTAAATAGATCTTAATTAAGTATTTATAATTCATGAATTTATTAAGTGCATTTTTATTGTTGTGCATTTCAGTAGGCACGGAGGCACAGTCATTTATTAATTATTATCCTAATTCGAACTGGGACACGTGCAAGAATATTTTTAGTTGAATCATCTGTACCTGTAATATAAAATCTGATTCAAAACAATATCTGAATGAATAATAAATTATTTTCAATGTTTTTTTGATAAAAAACTTACTAAGTAATACGTCTATAATCAAACTTTATATTTATTACGTATTTATTTATTCTGAACGACTTTGATTTCTGTAATGAAATTTAATATATCGACATGAATAATGTCAATAAATAAAGTGAGTGGGAATTTGTAGAAATATTCATACATAGCCGGAAATATTCTTGCATGTATGGTTCTAATATGCACCATAATCTTTACAATGGTCGCTTATCAATCTTAGTTAATGAAATTAAATGAATTTGATTCTCATTGTAATTAACCAAGTTAGTAACCAATTCGATTCGAAATACATAGTCCTGATTAGTTCATTTGTAAATTTATCGGGAAACCTAATAAATTAACTCTAGAATAAATAAATGAAATATCTATATATTTAAATTAAATATTACATCCATAACTTTCATTTCAGGTCTCGAAATAACATAAAAATGATTTATAATTAACAAGTTTATATGTTTAATTAGATTTATATAAATTTATTTAGAAATTGATATTATTTGTGGATTGTATCGAAATATTTACTTCGAGATTTCTTGGTTATGAATAATTTCGAAAATTCTAAGCGTGTCAATATAATATACATCCAACAAAAAACAGTTTCATTGTAAAAAGTCGCGCCAAGTACACGCTCAATATTTATTGAAAATAAAACATGATT